>CATIWO010421996.1:0-26806 GCA_949673435.1 Macaranga tanarius
GACAGTGCAGTGGTCAATGAAGTAAAAGAGAATGATATTAAAATTGTTATGTAATGGAAGGATGAACTGGAGTTGTATTAAGTTTTAATGTATTTCAAATATTGTGATGTAGTTGCTAAGTAACATCTTATTATCATTAACGTTTTAATTATGTTTATTAATGGAAGAGATTTTGGAGAAGGCGTTACATTATGACTACCTAAGTAATATGAAGATCAGTATTCTGACATAACCTATTTAATAACAATATTACAGTCCTTTTGTACATGATATCTTCGATTGAATATAAGCCATGATTTATGTCATCCTTAACAATCCAATCACATTATTTCTTGATCTCAATTAGACTAAAATTGATAACTCCTTATCAACTGATTCAAGCATGACCATGTATTTATATTCAGTCCAATTTATTGAAAGACCAATAGATATTCTCCTCATGATTAGTAAGGGACAAATTCTTTCTTGATTAATTATACTCCTCACATGATTCATTTTATATCCAACCACAGTCTATTATATCATCCTGTTAAAGATAAAATTATATTGTGTCAAAATATAAAACTCATAATGCAGGACTGTATGATGATCTCAGGTCAGAGGACTACAATAACATCATTGTGATGAGAATAACTTATAACAATTATCCATGTAGTATTCTCATAGTAGGTCAATCCAGTATATCCTATGTACCTATGACTTGACTTTGTATCTCGTATACATGATCAGTAAATTATGATCATCAGTCAATCTTATACTAGTCTTTATTCATTATTTTTCCATAATAATAATTGACTAGGGATGATTTAGAATATAACTCATTTTTTATCCAAGAGTTTTACTATCAAGTTACACACTTGGTGATCTCAAACATAGTTAAACAGTCATGGAATTAAACAGAGTCAATATGATAAAATGCATCTTTATTATAATGATGCAAAATAGACAAAGTCATAATATGGCCATAATACAATTGGCCTAGGGCACATCACTAACAATCTGGTACCTCATCGGTAGGTGGTACACCATTAATCAACATATAATCATCACCCCTCTTCTCCACTATACGCATCACACGGAAATCATCCATATCAAAGGCAATCATGTGGCAACTCCTAGTCAAGTCCCTCAAATAGGTAAACACACCTAGGTTCTTAGCTAACCTAATGATATAACTCCCTCCACAAAGTGAACCCCGGAACTTATTTGACATAGAGTTAAATAAGTTGCGAAACTATAAGCCAAATTGCATGCATCAAGAGACTCTAAGCATGACAAATAAAAAATATCCCTCATCATCACTACCCCCGTGCTCTCACGATGACCACAAATCGTATGAGCAATGATCCTATGTAATACACGCAACACGGGAGAAGTCAAACATGTACTCTTAGACCTAGTCGGCTCGTAGTACTCCCAAAACTTGGGCCTAACATGTGAATGCCAAAAGGCACATGCATATGAACTAGAACCATGCAACAAAGAGTTGTGATACAACTCAGTCTCAATATAAGTCACACTATAAATGCCCAACGCCACACCAAACTCTAATATACATAATGAAAAATCCTTACCCCCAAATCTAAACTTAATTACTCCCGGTTTAGCATAATTAATGCCTTTTTTGTCTATAGAAATGGAGGCAAGAAATTCCACAAACAATGCAAAATAGTAAGGGTCTCTAATTTCTATCATATTCATCCAACCCCCATTATTCAATTTCCTACGAATCTCATGTCACAATCCTAATTTTTCTAAGTCAATTTAATTAGGATGTCTATTAGGCTCAATAGGAAGGTTTTTGAGATTGTTTACCTTAGCTTAGATATAGGCATTGGTGAACCGGAGAAGCGGGTATATAGTAGAAGCACCGGAGGACAATAAACCCACTTATGGAGGTAGATCCACTTATGACATGCGTAAAGGGCACGAAGAGGAAGCAAGGTTTCTTTAGGCACATTGTTTAGTTTATTTTCTAGGGGGAGAAGACATTATTATTGAAGAATCGACCAAATAGAGGAGAAAAGTACAAGGTCAGAATTATAGTCAGAATAGGATTTTCGGCGACTGGGTACGAGGAAGAACAAGAGAAAATAAATAGGCGCGAAGAATAATATTAAAACCCCTAACTATCTATTTATAAAATCCAGTGATACACGGGCGTTTATGTTCAACACGGCCGTTTTTCCTTAAAATTGGGGATTTTTTAAATATACACGGCTCGAAACACGAGCATATAAGTGCCCATGTATTATTCTACCAAAAATTATAGGTGCAGACATGGTCCAGGACATGGGGCATGTAATTTCTTGTGTATCTTTCTGCCAAAAATATGCAATATGAACATGGTCAGGCAACACAGGCATGTATCTGACTATGCAACCTACTGTCCAATTTTCTATACTCAAACACGGTCTGCCACACGGGCATGTACCTGCCCGTGCATCAGTTTGTCCAAAATTATATAAGTAAACACGGGAGATTACATGGGCATGTTTATGACCGTGTACCTTACTGGCTCAAAAGATATACCTGGACATGGGGAGAGGGTGAGGACATGGGCGTGTCTCTACCCGTGTCTCCATTTCTTACGCCTTTTTCTTAAATTTCTTGACTCTTTTTAATCCATTGCATTTGTGAACCTAAAATAAAGACAAAAATACCAAAATAAAAAGAAACTTTCCTAAAAAAACTAACTAATAAAATGAAAAATGCATGAAAAACTAATTGTAAATTGGGTTACCTCCCAATAAGCGCTAATTTAAGGTACTTAGCTTAACCCTAACACATCAAAGTTAATTAGAATGAGAATTGGCATCAAAGGAAACAATTTCCTTATCCTTTGCCCATAAACCTCCATAATAAGGTTTACATCATTTCCCATTCACTTTGAAACATTCGCCTCTATCATTCTCGAGCTCAAGAGCACTGTGAGGGAATGTTTGAACTACTTTGAATAGTCCACTCCATCTAGACTTTAATTTACCTAGAAATAAATGAAGGTGTGAGTTAAACAACAACACAAAATTACCAACCTAATAAGCCCTTTTTTCATGATATATGCATCATGCCACTTCTTTGTCTTTTTTTAAAAAAGTTTAGCATTCTCATAAGCTTAGAGGCGAATTTCATCTAGTTCATTGAGTTGCAACAACCTCCTCTCTCCTGCACACTTTAAATCAAAATTTAGTGTCTTAATGGCCTAATATGCTCAATGTTCTAGCTCAACAGGTAGGTGACATACCTTCCCAAGCACTAACCAAAATGGTGACATGCCAATTAGTATTTTGAATACCGTACAATAAGCCCACAATGTGTCATCCAACTTTGTAGCCCAATCCTTCCTCGAGCTACCAACTGTCTTCTTTAGAATCTTCTTAAGCTCACAGTTTGTTATCTCCACTTATCCACTTGTTTGAGGATGATAAGGTATGGTAATTTTATGATGCACACCATATTTTATCAACAAGGACTCAAACTGATGGTTATAAAAATGCAACCCCCATCACTAATAATGGCTCATGGTACACCAAATCTCGTGAATATCTTTTTAAAGAACTTAAGCACTACCTTTGCATCATTTATAGATGTTGCTAAAGCTTTCGCCCATTTAGACATATAATCCACACCTGCAAAGATGTATTGGTTTCCAAAAGAAGAGGGAAAGGGTCCCATGAAGTCTATCCCCCATACATCAAAGATTTCAACCTCTAAAATCAAAGTGAGAGGTAATTCCTATCTTTTAGAGATGTTTCCAACACGTTGGCAATAATCACAATATAGGAAAAACTCCCTAGCATCCTTAAATAGTGTTGGCCAAAAGAAACCACTCTCCAACACTTTAGCACATGTTTTTGATGCTCCATAATGTCCTTTATAACTTGAATCATGATAATGTGATAAAACAACAAATAACTCTGAATCCAGAATGCACCTCCAAATCGTGCCATCTCCATAAATTTTATAGAGATAAGGATCCTCTCATAGGTATTGTCTTACCTCATACAAGAACCTCTTCCTTTGTTGGTGTGATAATCCCTCCAGTAGTACACCTCCAACTAAATAAATGGCAATGTCAGCATACCAAGGGGTTGCTATATGGTGTAGCGCTAAAAGGAACTCATCCCAGAAACTATCTCTAATAGGATGTGGTGCACTCTCATCTCCTTTTTCTAGATGTGATAAATGGTCTGCCACTAAAGTCTCTAAGCCTTTCTTGTCCTTAATCTCAAGGTTAAATTTTTGCAATAATAAAACCCATCTCATTAGTCTTGGTTTAGCATCCTTTTTAGCAAGTAGATGTCGAATGGCCGAATGGTTGGTGTAGATGATAATTTTTGAACCCAAAGGTAGGAATGAAATTTATCTACAGTAAAAACCACCGCCAACATCTCCTTTTCTATGGTGGTATAGTTGAGTTGGGCCTTAGTCAATGTGCGATTGGTATAATAGATTATATATAGACGGTTGTCCTTCCTTTGCCCTAAGACAGCTCCTATAGCATAGTCACTTGCGTCACACATTATCTTGAAAGGTAAGGACTAATCTGGTGGTGTAATGATGGGTGTCGATACTAATGTCTTCTTCAACCTATCAAAAGTACTCAAACACACATCATCAAAGACAAATGTCACATCCTTAATTAATAAATTAGTCAAAGATTTTGCAATTAATGAAAAATCTTTTATGAAATGTCGGTAAAAATCGGCATGCCCTAAAAAACCTCTAACTCCATTGAGTTATGTAGGCGGTGGCAACTTCTCAATTGTGGCACCCTCTCGGTACCATATACATTTATACCAATAATATAACCAAAACATGCTAATAAAGTTTTTTTTAACGAAAAGATACTTTATATATAAAAGTACTCGTTTATATAATGTACATAAACTTTTACAAAAGTATTTAAAAATAAACATAAATTTAATCTAAAATGCCAAAATGCTAATGCTCACATAGATGGAGATGTAGTCATCAAGCACATTATTGTCCCACCTGAGTTCACGACAAACTAAGCTTTAAGCTTTCTAATCCAAGGAAAAGCTCAAGTCGCTAACTAACCTGAAAACCACAATTACAAAGGAATGAGCTTGCGACTTAATAATCAATTGATAATATAGTCAAATATATAATACTCCTCAAGAACTAATTAAGGAGAATATATAAATAACATTTCTACACATCAAATTATAAGAATTTAACATTTAGACTGCGCATGAAAGTCCAAATGACAAAGGAGTAAGCGAGCACTAAAATGTCAAGCTCAATTATAGAATCTTAAAGATAGATTCTATCCAAACTCAAACATGAAATTTGTAGAGGACTCCTTAAAGTTTCTCTAGAATCAAACCACGCTTCATTTAGAACTCTGTAGCTTGAGTTATGGTCAAAATACCATAACTATAGATAAAGCTATGCGTGGCCATACCTGAGGCTTGATTTTTCACCTATGGCATGCATGGGCGTGCATATGGGAATGCCTAATTGGGTGTTGTTTTAATGGGCATGCGTATGGGTGTGCATAGACACTACCTGATTAACCATGTCATACACTTTTGACCATAACTTCCTCTACAGAACTCAGATTCAAGTGATTTAAGAAGCTATGGAAAGCTAATTCAGAGAGATACAACTTTTATGAAGACATCTAAACTTAATTCGATTTTATAGAGTGAAAAGAATATCCTTGAAGTGACTAGTGATGTTAAAATACATGAATATGACTCAATTCAAGTCACAATAAGAGTTATAAGCATTAAAACATCATTGTTGGTGTCTCATATATACCAATTCACACTACTAAACAATTCCAATTTCTCAAATCATCAATCTCACATTAAAGCCACATTCAACAATATATTATACATCCATAATTTGATAATGCATGATTATGCTTGTTAGTTCTCCTCACACGTTCACACATGTTATGCACAACCTCACTTTTTCTTGTCTTTTATTCCTTTTTCTTTTTCATATATTTGTGACCATTTCTGAAAATTTCTACCCCTTTCATTCTTAGATCTCACACATATGCACATCTATATAATTATCACATGAATGGCCACATCCGAGACTCTCTACTTCTTTCAATCTTAGATCGTGGAGCTCAAACTCCACATATACATATTCCTCACATTAATGTAATATGTATACATTCATTATTCTCACAACAATAATAACCAAACCACCTCTTGTGGCTTGCACAACACATATGCCAACAATTATAATTCACCTTACCATACTTTCACAATAATATATATATGTTCATCATTCTTGCTACATCAAATTAGCATACTTAAACCAAACATAGTCAACTAATTATAGCCACAAGTGGTTCATTATATGTAAGAATTATACTAATAATTACTTACCAAAAAGCTTTCAACTCCTTATCCAGCAAAGCTCCTCCTATTGAGTAGGGTTTCCACTTCCTCTTCCAACTCCAAATCAACTTCAATGGAAATAAAGACCTCCCAAGGCTTCCTATGGCAATGAATTGCTTACTTAAATCAACTCTTAAATTCTCCAAAAATCACTTTCTATCTCACTCTTTTTCTTTCTCTAAAAAACTCTCTTCTTCTTCTTCCTTTCTCTATACCCCCACCCCCTAACACACATATTTAAATAAACATATAAACAACTAGCCAATCAAAACTCTTTACAAGCCCCTAAAGTCTTCTTTTTTTTAATAAATAATTATTACCTAATATTATATTATTATATTACATATATATCTCTTAATTAATTATAACGATAATAATAATAATACTGCTAATATAATAACTCTTAATTAAATATACCAAATATTAATCAAAATACCTACTAAACCCCTAAATAAAATGGCTTAATGCACAATACCCCCATAACTTTATATTGTTATAACTATCTCCAAACTTTCATTCCACTTTGGTCCCTCTCTACAACCACATACTCAAGTTCAACTTATACTAGGTTCACTATCATATATGCAATACACCATACTCACATCACACACATGTATATTAAAGGGAAGGTGTTATATTTCTCCTCTCCTTAACAAAATTTCATTCCTGAAATTATCAACTACTCACCGTCTTCCGGAAACAAATAAGGATACTTCTGTTTCATCTACTCTTCTAATTCCCATGTGGCTTCTTTCGGTAAATGGTGGCTCCGCTTCACTTTCACTATCAGAATCTCTTTATTCCTTAATTGCTTCACCTTCTGATCAAGTATCTCAATTGGTTCTTCCACATAGGTTAACTTCTCAGAGATTTCAATTTATGGCTCTTGTATGATGTAACTAGGGTCCGATCGGTATCATACATGGAACACGTTATGAATAGATGACAATTCTCTAGGAAGAGCCAATCTATAGGCTAGTGGTCTAATCCTCTCAAGGATTTTACATGATCCAACATACCTTGGACTTAATTTTTCATGCTTGCCAAACCGTAAAATTCCCTTCCATGGTGACACTTTCAAGAAAACCTTCTCTCCAACCTTATACTCCATTTCCCGGCGATGTTTATCTGCATAACTCTTCTGGCGATCTTAGGCCGCTTTCAAATATTTCTTGACCTCTTAAACTTTGTCTACAGTTTCTTATATCAAGTCCAGCCCTTCGATTTGTCTTAAGCCTTCAACATCCTAATAAATCAGACTTCGACACTTTCTTCCGTAAAGAGCTTCATATGGTGCCATTCCGATGCTAGAATGAAAACTGTTGTTGTAAGTGAATTCTAACAACGACAAGTGATCATCCCAGTTGCCTTTGAACTCTATGATACAAGCCCTCATCATATCTTCCAATGTTTGAGGATGAAAAGCCGTACTAAAATGCAATTTAGTACCCAATGCTTCTTATAGAGTTCCCCAAAAATGCGATGTGAACCTCGGATCTCTATCCGACACTATAGACAATGGCACTCCATACAACTTTTCTATCTCAAAAATGTATAAAATTGCTAGCTTGTCTAAAGAATCCATTTGTTGTATTGGCAAAAAGTGTGCAGATTTAGTAAGTCAGTCCACTATAACCCAAACTGCATCATGTTTCCAACCACAAAATCTATTATTATTCTCTCCCATTTCCACATCGGTATCTTTAATGATTGTAATTTTCCTGTAAGTGCTTGATGCTTTGCTTTTACCTATTGACATGTTAAGCACTTTGCCACATATTCCACCATATCTTTCTTCATTGTTGGCTACCAATAAAAAGGCTTCAAATCCCGGTACATCTTTGTGCTTCCAGGATGCATCGCTTAAGGAGTAGTATGTGCTTCAATCATGATTTACCTTTTTAATTCTCCCTCTTCAGGAAAACATATACGGTTGCTAATCACTAACTTGCCATCTTCTCTAATTGTAAACTGAGTATTGATTCCCGTTTCCACCTTTTTTTTCATCCTCTTCAAATATACATTTTCCATTTGAGCTTCTCTAATTTGATCCACCATTGATGGTTTAATTTACAATGCCACTAACAAATGATCTTCCTCCACATCAAGATCAATATTCAATTCTCGCATTGCCACCAGATTCTCCCTTTTATAACAAATGCTTTTTGCTGAAATTTCCACTGTTTTGCGACTTAAAGCATCAGGTACTACATTTTCTTTGCCCGGATGGTACTCAATAGTGCAGTCATAATCTTTTAATAGCTCCATCCATCTTCATTGCCTTAAGTTCAATTCTTTCTATGTGGAGATGTACTTCAAACTTTTATGGTCAGTGAAAATGGAAAATGTTTCCCCATATAAGTAATGTCTCCAAATCTTCAAAGCATGGACAATGGCGGCTAACTCCAAATCATGGGTAGGGTAATTGGCTTCGTGAGTTCACAATTGCCTTGAAGCATATGCAATCACCTACCCATTTTGCATAAGAACACACCCTAGACCTTATCCTCAGCCATCTGTATACACAACAAATCCTTCATCTCTAGTTGGTAATAGCTTCTTTCAACTTTTTAAAGCTTCTTTGACATGTCTCAGTCCATCAGAATTGCACATTCTTCTTTAATAAATTCATCAATGGCCTAGCAATAATAGAAAAATCTTGAACAAATCTTCTATAATATCTGGCCAAACCCAGAAAAATTTGAACTTAAGTCATATTTCTCGGTGCTTCCCACTCCACAATTGCTATGATTTTTAAGGGGTCGGGTTTCACTCCTTTTCTTGAAACAATATGCCTAAGAAAAGTAATTTCTTCCATCCAAAACTCACATTTACTGAATTTAGCATATAACTATTGAGCTCTCAATATCTGTAAAGTTGTTTGAAGATAATGTTCATGCACTTCCTTACTCGAGGAATAGATGAGAATGTCATCGATGAACACAATCACAAACTGATCTAAATACTGTTGAAATATCTTGTTCATCAATGACATAAAGAATGTCGGTGCGTTCATCAATCCAAAAGGGATAACCAAGAACTCATAATGCCCATATCTAGTTTTGAATGATGTCTTTAGAGTAGAAGAATCGGCCACCCGTAGTTGCCAATAGCTTGATCTTAAATCTATCTTTGAGAACACGGTGGCATCTTTCAACTGATCAAACAAATCATCAATCCTCGGCAATGGGTACTTGTCCTTCACCGTGATTCTGTTCAATTGCCGATAGTCAATATATAATTGCATACTACCATCCTTCTTTTTAAAAAATAAAACTGGAGCTCCACAATGTGATATGCTTGGTCGGATAAAGCCTTTTTCTAGCAACTCTTCCAATTGCTTTTTCGACTCTTTCAACTCAGTAGGTGCCATTCTATAAAGTGTGATCGATATTGGTGCTGTTCTTGGAATAATCTCAATCTCAAAGTCAACTTCCCGATATAGAGGTAATCCCGGCAATTCATATAAAAATATATCAGGAAAATCTCTAACTACTGGTACCTAATTTACTCCCGGACTAACTTAGGTTGTATCTATAACATTTTCCAAGTAAGCTTCACACCCTTCTCCAATCAAATGGAATGTTGTCATCGCAGAAATTAAACATCCAGGCACAATTTTTCCCTCTCCCACCAACACTATTTTTTCTGCCCTTCAATATATATAACTACCTCTTTGGTATAACAATTTTCAATTGCATGATGCTTCATTAACCAATCCATTCCCAAGATAACATCAAACTTATCTAGTTTAATAACTACCAAGTTTGCATACAAAATATCACCACCTAGTAATATAGGACATGCTTTCACTGCTGAATTTACTACCACCATACTCCTAGCAGGCATAAAAACACATAAGCTATATTCTAGGGGTTCAATCTTACCATTCACTCTCAATGCAAATTCATATGACACAAAGGAACATGTAGATCCTGGGTCTATCAAAACATAAGCATCATGGTCAAAGATAGGAAAAGTACTAGTGCAGCAGGAGCTTCTTGCCTAGTAATGGCGTAGACCTTTACTTGGCCTTGATATGGACCAGCATATCTTGCTTGACCCAAAGTGCTAGCTCCACTTCCTCTACCACCTCGGCGTCTTCCTCGGCTAGCCACAGATATATTTTCCCCAACATTACTTTATACCATCATCTGAGATCCTTATCCACTTCTCCTTTCTGGACAATTTCTGATAAAGTGGCCTAGTGGACCACAATGATAGCACACACCCGGCCTAGCATTCTAGCATTCACCTGAGTGATATTTTCCACATATATTGCACATGGGAGTTAATAAACCACCCATCGATCTACTTTGCCCTCTCCGGCTATCGAACCTCCCAAATCCTCAGCCAAACGATCCTCCCCTTGTCTGGTTGGATCGACTCACACCCCTTCCTCTAAAATTACCCCATTAAAAATTGAAGCCTCTGAAAGTTGAACTAACACTAGTTTGAGTTGGAGCAGAGAATGAGCTAGTAGTCTTCTTCTTTTTGGCCTCTATCTCATTCCTTTTTATGAGCATTTCTTCGGCTCTCATAGCAGTCTCTAACACTTCTTTGTATGTTGGAGGTTTAATTGCCATTTTCTCCTAAATCTCAAGATTTAAACCTCTCTCAAACTTGTTCCTCTTCAACACTTCAGTGGCAATTTCTTCTGGAGCATACTTTAAAAGTATCATAAATTGTACCTCAAAGTCGGCAATGGATAAATCATTCTATTTCAACTCTAGGAACTTGATCTTCTTTTTATCCCTATACACTGCTGGTGTATATTTCTCAGTAAACTCCCTTAGAAATTCCTCCCAAGTTAAAATCAATGGTACATTTTTACTCCCCGGTACTGTCTCCCACCAGTTAAGAGCATCTTGCTCAAATAGGGATACAACATAGCTAACCTTCTTTTCTGTGGTGCACTCAAACTTATCAAGGATCCTCTCAGTACTTCTAATCCATTCCTCAGCTATTACATAGTCCCCATAAAGGCTTTCGCACATTGCTTCCTTATCTTTTTATAGGTCTCTTCTACCACATTACCTTCAAGTGCTGGTGGTTGACCTATATTCCTCATCATCTGTACAAACTCCTGCATAAAAGGATATGCAGTAGGTAGAGGAACTTGGGGTTGAGCTTGTTTAGGTCCAAGAATAGATTCAGATGACTCTTCAGGATCAACTCGAGGTGCTTGATGTTCATCCATCCTAAGATATGCAATGCACATCAACTATATGCTTTCTAAAAATTCATGCATGAGATGTTATAAATGCATAATGTATCATGTCCCAAGAGAATCTAATTCCCGCTCTGATACCACTTAATGTGGCACCCTCCAAGTACCATATACACGTGTACCAATAATAAAACCAAAATATGAATAAGAAAATTTTTTTAATAGAAAGATACTTTATATATAAAAGTACTCGTTTATACAATGTACATAAACTTTTACAAAAGTATTTAAAAACAAACATGAATTTAATCTTAAATGCTAAAATGCTAATGCTTATGTGGATAGAGATGTAGTCATCAAGCAAACTGTTGTCCCACCTGAGTTCATGACAAACCAAGCTTTAAGCTTTCTAATCCAAGCAACAGCTCAAGTGGCTAACTAACCTGAAAACCACAATTACAAAGGAATGAACTTGCAATTCAATAAGTAATTGATAATATAATGAAACATATAATACTCCTCAAGAACTAATTAAGGAGAATATATAAATAACATTTCTATACATTAAATTATAAGAATTTAATATTTAGACTGCGCACGGAAGTCCAAATAACAAAGGAATAAGCAAGCACTAAAATGTCAAGCTCAATTATAGAATCTTAAAGATAGATTCTACCCAAAATCAAGCATAAATGTTGTAGAGGACTCTTTAAAGTTTCTCCAGCATCAAACCACGCTTCATTTAGAGCTCTATAGCTCGAGTTATGGTCAAAATACTATAACTATAGATAAAGCTGCCCATGGCCGTGGCTGAGGCTTGATTTTTCACCTCTGGCATGTATGGGCATACACATGGGCGTGCCTGATTGGGTGTTTTATTCATGGGCGTGTGCATGGGCATGTAGAGACACTACCTAACTGATCATGTCATACTCTTTTTACCATAATTTCCTCTACATAACTCAGATTCAAGTGATTCAAAAAGATATGGAAAGCTAATTCCGAGGGTTACAAATTTTATGAAGACATCTAGACTTAATTCTATTGTATAAATTAACAAAAATACCCTTGAATTGACTAGTGGTGTCAAAGCACATGAATATGACTCAATTCAGGTCACAACAAGAGTTCTAAGCATTAAAACATCATTGTTGGTGTCTCATATACACCAATTCACACTAATAAGCAATTCACATTTCTCAAATCATTAATCTCACATTAAAGCTACATTCAACAATACATTTTACATCCATAATGTGATAATGCATGATTATGCTTGTTAGTTCTCCTCACACGTTCATACATGTTATGCACAACCTCACTTTTGCTTGTCTTTTCTTCCTTTTTCTTTTTTATATATCTGTGGCCATTCCTAAGACTTTCTACCCCTTTCAATCTCAGATCTTATATATATATGCATCTATATAATTATCACATGAATGGCCACATCTGAGACTCTCTACTCCTTTCAATCTCAGATCATGGAGCTCAAACTCGACACACATATATTCCTCACATTAATGCAATATGTATACATTCATTATTCTCACAACAATAACAACCAAACTACCTCATGTGGCTTGTACAATATATATGCCAATAATTACAATTCACCTTACCATACTTTTATAATAATATATATATATATTCATCATTTTTGCTATATCAAATTAGCATACTTAAACCAAACATAGTCAATCAATTATAGCTACAAGAGGTTCATTATATGTAAGCATTATACTAACAATTACTTACCATAAAGCTTTCAACTCCTTATCATGTAAAGCTCCCCCTATTGAGTAGGGTTTCCACTTTCTCTTCTAACTCCAAATCAACTTCAATGGAAATAAAGACCTCCCAAAGCTTCCTATGGCAATGAATTGCTTACTTAAATCAGCTCCCAAATTCTCCAAAAATTTCTCTCTATCTTACTCTTTTTCTTTCTGTCAAAAACTCTCTTCTTCTTCTTCCTTTCTCTACACCACCACCCACTAACACACATATTTAAATATACATATAAACAACTAGCCAATCAAAACTCTTCAAAAGCCCCTAAAACCTTCTTTACTTTAATAAATAATTATTACTTAATATTATATTACATATATATCTCTTAATTAATTATAACAATAATAATAATAACAATAATACTAATATAATAACTCTTAATTAAATATACCAAATATCAATCAAAATAGCTACTAAACCCCTAAATGAAATGGCTTAATGCACAATACTCCCATAACTTTATATTGTTACAACTAACTCCAAACTTTCATTTCACTTTGGTCCCTCTCTACAACGACATACTCAAGTTCAACTTATACTAGGTTCACTATCATATATGCAATACACTATACTCACATCACACACATGTATATTAAAGGGTGGGTGTTACATCAATGATCTCTATTTTAGCTTAATCCACTTCGATTCCTTTGGTAAAAATTCTGTGACCTAAGACTATCCCTGCCTCTACCATAAAATGACATTTCTCCTAATTAAGCGCAAGGTGAGTCTCTTCACAATGCTTAAAAACCCTATCAAGGTTAGCTAAATACAAATAAAAGAACCACCAAAAATAGAAAAATCATCCATAAACACCTCCATAATGTCCTCAATTAAGTCAAAAAATATTGCCATCATATAATGTTAAAATGTAGCGGGTGCATTATACAACCCAAAAGGCATGCGTCTATATGCAAATGTGCCATAAAGACATGTAAATATAGATTTCTTTTAGTCCTTGGGATAGATGAAAATCTGATTATAACCCGAGTATCCATCAAAAAATTAATAATAGGCATGACCCACTATTCTTACTGACATTTGATCAATAGAGGGAAGAGGAAAATAGTACTTCCTGGTGGCATTATTTAACTTCCTATAATTAATACACACTCTCTAACCATCTACCACTCTCTTAGAAATTAACTCTCCCTCATCATTCTCTACCACAGTCATCCCACTCTTCTTCACATTGCACCGGACTAACCCACTTACTATCAAAAATAGGATATATAATTCTTGCATTTAGTAGCTTTACTATCTTCTTCTATACTACTTCTTTCATATTTGGATTTAGCCTCCTTTGCCTCTCAACTATGGGTTTTTGCCCATCCTCTATATGTATCCTATACATGATAATAAAAGGACTTATTCCCTTTATGTCTGAAATCTGCCACTCCAATGCTCTAACTCTCCTCCTCACTACCTCACATGCCATCATCTCTTAATCAACACTCAGTTTATTAGGTATTATGATGGGTAGTATGTTATTCTCACCTAAGAATGCATATCTCAAGTGATTGAGCAATGGTTTGAGTTCTATTTTAGGTGGTTTCTCAATGGATGAAGGTGTAGGATTATCACTTCTAACTAAAAGTTTAGGTTTGGTGAATGTGGTCTCATCCTCATCCTCTAACTCAATAGCTTTCCACTCCTCATCATCACTCTCATAAAGTGAAAAATTTTTATGCTCAACACACTCACTAATTGACACTATTTTCATGCATGACTCATCATTTAATGGGTATTTCATAAGCTTAGACATGAAAAACTCTGCACTTTCATTCTTAACCCTTAATGTTAATTTACCTTTATGCACATCAATTAATGCTCTACCAGTGTTAAGGAAAGAATGACTTAAAAATTAATGGACAAGTTCTATCCTCCTCAAAATCTAGAATAACAAAGTCAACAGGGAAAATAAACTTATCTACCTTTACTAGCACATCCTCCACCACTCCATGAGGTCTTTTGATTAAGTGATCAACCAATTGAAGGGTCATGTTGGTTGCTTTAAGATCTCCTACTCCAGATTTCTTGAAATTAGATAAAGGCATCAAATTAATGCTACCACATAAAGCACATAAGCATCTAGGAAGCTCAATAGTGCCAACAACATAAGGAATAGTAAAACTCCCTGGATCCTTCAATTTGGTAGTTATTTTCCTAGAGATGATTGAGCTACATGTCTCTCCTAATGGCACTATTTCATTATTATCCCATTTACGCTTATTAGTCATGATCTCCTTTAAGAACTTAGCATATTTAGGCATTTGAACTAGTGCTTCTGCCAATGGAATGTTAATATGAAGTTTCTTAAAAATCTCCAAAAATTTGGCAAATTGCTCGCCATCCTTTTGTTTCCTCAACCATTAGGGAAAAGGGATCTTAGGTGCAAATGGTGGGGATAAACTTTGCACCTTTTCTTCTTTGTTCTCTGTAGCCTTTTCCTTCATTGAGTCCTATAACACTTCATTCTGCTTATCAGCCTTAGAAGTTGTTGCCTCTTTTTCCATCTCAACCTTTAATTTCAGCTCCTTACCACTTTATAGAGTGATTTCCTTTACATCCCTTAGATTTGTCCCAGTGTTGCTTAGAAGATTTACAAGCCATTGAGTTGCTACTGCATTAGTAAGCTGTCCTAATTGAACTTCGATGCTATGAATCGAAGAGGAATGATTCTTAACAATTTGGTCAACTTTAGCCTCCATCCTCTTTTAACTCTTATCTTAGCTTGTTAATTTGGTAGAAATAGCATCCAAATATTTGTCCAATTTGTTCTCAACCGATGCTAATCTATTTTATTGCGGTTGTGGAAATCCTGGAGGTCCTTGATTTTTTGCCACATTATTATTATTGGGGAAGTTAGGCACAATCACATTGTTATTGGTACTCCATGAGAAATTTGGGTGATTTTGCCACCCCAGATTATATGTGTTGGAGCAAGGGTTGTTGCCTTGCCTTCCTTGAAATTGATTTCCCACATAATTAGCTTTCTCCACAAAGTTTTCTCCAAAATTTCCTGTATTACATGAAATAAACTTATCATTCACATTACCCAATATATTACATTGCTCACCTTGGAATTGTGCAGGGGCTGAGTTAGCTTTGTGTGTAAGGTTGGCAAGTTGCTTAGAAAGTGTAGAGATTTGAGCTTGTAGGGCTGTAAAACCATCCACTTCGATCTTGCCCATAACCTTGGGTGCAATTGCTTGTTCCATAAGCCATAAAAAACTATCAAATGCCATAGTCTCTAAAATCAATGTAGCCTCATTTACTATCTTCCTCATCAACGAACAGGCGGCCTTAGAATCAATAGAATCATGAGTAGCCGGTGCAACTCTATTGTAGAAGGTATGAATAAGCACATCTTTGGGCAATCTATGATGTGGACAAATCCTCTATAAATTAATAAATCTCTCTCATGCTTTGCTCATCGACTCATGTTCAAATTACTGAAATGAGGTGATTTCCTTTACAACCTTAGCTGTCTTCAAAGGTGGAAATTACTTAGCAAGAAAAGCCTTTGCTAAATCATCCTATATTGTGAATAAACTAGCCGGTTACATCTTCAACTATATCTTTACCTTGTCCTTTAATGAGAAAGGGAACAAGTGCAGCCTTAATGCATCATCAGTCACACCATTAAAGTTAATGGTGTCGCAAATCTCTAAAAACTTAGCAATATGGTCATTAGGATCTTCGTTCGTCATACCAAACGACTGAACCATTTTCTAAATCATTTGAATCAAGGATGACTTGATCTTGAAATTGTTGGAATTGATGGATGACCTAGCAATGCTACGTTGAGTGCCTCCTAAACCCATCATAGATGTGTCCAAAAGGATCCTATTGTTGGTGGGAGCACCATTCCTTTCCTCAGCCATCTTGATTGGTTTAATTGATTATGCTTCCTCCTTTGATTTCTCCTTTACTTATTTTCTATTTGATTTTTCAAATTTGGTAAGCTTCGGTACTTAAAAGAGTTTCGCTTTTCCCGATCGTTGGGTATTATGCATACACCTATGATAAAAATAAAATAAAATAAAATAAAAGAAAACAATTGCTTTAATCTAAAAGAGATACAATCAATTATGATGTTAGATCGACAATCCCCGGCAACGTCGCCAAAAACTTGTTTGGTGAAAACTCTGCAAGTATACAGAATCGACAAGTAGTAATTAAGATAACATTTCTATAGAGATTACAATCTAACCACATACTAATTTCTCTATAATTGTTTAAAGCTCACCAATTAAATGAATCAATCAACTATGTCTACTAAAACATTAATGAAAATATAAACCCTAATTTTGAAATCAATTAACTAAATTAAAACTAACCATTAGGAAATTAATTCACCTCACACTCATTAGTCAATTTCCCTTCCTTAATTAAATTATCCATGCAAATCTCGAGCCCTCTTATATTATAATTAACTCTTCTCAAAGCCAATTATCTTACTTTATAACCCTTAATTAAGATTATGTAACCCAATTCTTATTGGTATTACAAACCCTAATTAATGAAATTCCAAAGGTTAATCTCAACCTTTATAGAATTAAATCAATTTAATTTTTTTCTAATAATAAATCAACTCAATTTATGTTTATAGTTCCACCAAAATTATTATCTCTTAATGCATAATCTCAATTAATATCATGTTAATATTGATCAGGCATAAACAAGTATTAATCTCAATAAACACAATTTTGCATGAATAAAGAATTTATTAGAAAGGAAAAATTAAACTAACTCATGTTCAGATCCTTAATCCCTAATGAAAAAAAACCTAGCCTAATATATTTAAACTAAACTCTGAAAATAAGTAAAAGAAATTCATCACCAATTATAAGAATTAAGAAGAAGAAAAGAAATTCAATCTCTTGAAATCTCGAATTTTCGATCGCCAATCCTAATCCTTGATAATTCCCTAAAAGGATCTCCTTTTCCTATCAAAAGTTCTTCCAATATGAGTTTTCTTATTCCTTTTATAGTTTTTCTCCAACTCCCCTTTGATAAGCATCCAAAGAAGTCGATTTAATCTTGACTCTTCCGTGTACATGGTTATGTCCAAATTCTACATGGTCGTGTCTCAATCATTCTTAAAATCTGGACACTTACACAGCCATATCCCGAGCCATGTATAGAGTAGGAAAATACGCAATGAAGTACGTCTCGATCATTCTTAAAATCTGGACACTTACACAGCCATATCCCGAGCCATGTATAGAGTAGGCAAATACGCAATGAAGTACACGGCTTGATACATAGGTGTGTCCTGACCAATGTTTAGGGTATCAAATTCCTCCAGAAGACTACATGGCCCAGCACATGGTCATGTCTTCAACCATGTCCAAAAGCCTCTTTTAGTCCAGAATACTACACGGGATGACACATAGCCGTGTCCTTGTCTGTATTAATAATTTCTTCAAAAATCAACTTCTAACCCTTTGAATCTTTAATTGATCCACATTGAACTTTGATTAAAGACCTACAAAAGTAAAATACTCATAAATAACCTATCTAAATATAAATTAACACATTTAAACCCAAAATTAACACAAATTTACCACTTAAAACATAATAAAATAGACATTAATCACTGTTTTCATGATTTTGTAGTTTTTCTTAGACGTCAGGAAAATGTTGCTCTCGTTCTTTTAATATATTGATTATATTTTGAGCTCTTTCCAGTATGGTATTTTAGTTTGGTCTTCTTTATGTGTTGTTTATGTCATTCAAAATTGTTTTATGGAGCCGTCTGCATTTCTTATGAGTTTACAAGATCAAATGTAAATTTTTTTGTCTAGGTTTGTAAAATGATTGATGGTTGTCTTGATGGAACTAGCATTCTAGAGTGTATTTTTAAAGGAGTAAGTGTCTATTACAAACTAAACCACCATCAGAATCAGAAGATGGATATGAAAAGTGGTATACTGAGAATTAAAAAGTGAAGAGATGGCTGCTGATGTTTATAACTCTAGATATCATGAAGCGGTATGTACTCTTGCCCACTACTTATGAAATTTGGAATGCCTTATCAAAAGCCTTCTACGATGGAAGTGATGAATTACAAATTTTTGCTTTGAACCAAAAGGGTTTCACAGCCAAACAAAGTGGAAAATATCTTTCTAAATATTATGGAGAATTGACTAAGGTGTTCTAGGAATTAGATCATCGAGATTAAGTTGTCATGAAAGATCCAGATGACATTATAGCATACCAAAAGTCCATTAAAAGGCTAAGGGTACATATATTTTTAGCTGGATTGGATGGTGAGTTTGATACAATTCATAGAGAGATTCAACGTAAAGAACCAGTTCTAGATTTGGAAGAATCATATGCATTGGTTCGATGAGAGGTAGTACAGTGTGCAACACTAAAAGTAGAATCTGAAAGTTCTGAGAGGCGTTTGCAATAGTAACGCGGAATCAATCAAAAATAAACAAAGGTATTGGCAAGTCTAATTTTAAATGCACTTATTATGATCAAACTAGACACACCAAAGATTGTTTCTATAAACTTGTCGGATATCCAGAATGGTAGGACCATAGTCGTGCTCCTCGAAAGAAGAATTTTAAGAAAAATTCTACTGCTGCTGTTGTTAGAACAACTACAAATTATAATATTGCTAAAAAGGCCTCAGTATTGGTTGTAGCTATGGAGAATTGTGGTAAGATTTTAAATATTAAGACACATATTTCTAATAGTCCATGGATAATTGATACAAGTGTAATAGACCATATGACATTTGATTCTAGACATGTCTCATATATTAAACAGCCTTCACAAAAATTTGTTTCTACTGCCAATGAGAACACAACCCCAGTTATTGGGGAAGGTTCTTTGACCTTCACTAATAATTTAAATCTTGACTCTATTTTGATTGTTCCATCTTTAGAATATAATCTGTTATTGGTTTTACAACTAACCAAAGCATTATCTTGTGTTGTAATTTTTTGGCCTGACTTTTGTCTATTTAAAGATATCCAAACAAAGCAGATGATTGGTTATGGTATTAGGAGAGGGAATTTGTATTACTTGGACTTGATGTCAAAGAGTTTGGATCAATTACGTCAACTTTTGATAGTGGGTAGCTTTGAGAAGGAGAATCAGAAATTTGAAATATGGTTATGGCATCGACGTTTGGGACATGCTTCCTTTGGTTATTTAAAAAAGTTATTTCTAAGCTTATTTGAGAAATTGAATAGTTCTAGTTTTTTAGAGCATTATGAACTTCATACATCAAATATGACAGTAGTAGTATAAAGGCTAGTTTGTGAATTTTCTTATTTGTAGGTTATATAGTGATATCTAGAGTTTTAGAACTCTAAATTAAGCAAAGTTTGATAATCTAGAAACTTTACGGATTCCTCTACAACTCTTATGTTTTGATATTGAGCTGAATCTACCTCTAAGAGGGTCTAACAGAGCTTGACATGTTATTGCTCACTCTGATTATCTGTGTGACCCGATTCAAATAAAAAATTAATAACTTATTATATATACATCCAAAATAAGTAATTTTAATTGGAAATTAAAATAGACTTTGAATCCTAGAATTTTTATTAAAATAGGAGCCAAATAATTTATGTACATGATTTTAGAGCATATCAAATTAAGGTGATAAATTGCGCTAATTGAGTTAAAGTGCAAAAATGATGAATTGTATGTGTGTTTGATTCATGACTATATGTAGGAGTTTCAAGGGGCAAGGAAGATATAATAACCAATTAGAAAAAAAGAACCTTCTTGAAGTAAGAAAGCACCTTTGGTAAGTAGTTACTAATAAATTATATAATTGGTTTCTCTTATGTATCAAAGTTATAATGATATATATGTATTATCTTAGTTAGTTGAATGAATTATGTAATTCTTTATATATAGTGGAGTAGATGAGTTGTGCCCTTTTAGAATTATTAATGAAATGTTATATTAATATGAAGATGCAATATGTGTATAAAGATTGAGCATTAGATCTGAAAAATATACATGGTGTGAAAATTAATTTGGATGCATTGTGATCTTGGCAATGCTCATGTATTACCAATTATAGTATATGTGTATGATTGATATAAAATCATAGTGAGAAAAGGAAGTGATCTTTGAATTTAATATGAATGCTATGATTGTGGTGTAAGAATGGAGAAATAAGATATCCTTATGATAAAGACTTGCGTACAATGAATGAGATACGATCTATAGGTTGTGTTATGAAATTTTGATGATGCTATGAGTATGCTACAAGTGGATTACTAATTAAATACCATGTGAGGATAATATAATGCTTATATATATACTGATTCTCTTGTATATATAATGGTTGTATTATTATATGGATTATGCAAGCCATTTCAAGTGGCATGGATTGAAATGTGTTGTTGATTGCAAATGGTATGAAATGAAGTATGGTTGTTAAAATGTGAATGGTGTATATACATGTGGATATTGAATGAACATATGAGGAATGTAAGGTATGCATATGATAGTGGGGCTGAGCCAGGTGGATAGCCTCCACTGATTGTGAGATCTGAGACTGAGCCTGGCAGCTAGTCTTAGAAGTGGCCACATATGAAATATTAAATGTAAAAAATGGAAAAGCTGAGCTGAGTGGATAGCTACCCAAAATAAATGTGTTATTGTGAGATATGGGACTGAGCCGGGCGGATAGTCTTAGAAAGTGGCCACTTGTGAAAATATGAATTTATGAGGAATAAATCAAAAGTGAGCTATGTGTGAGATAATCGTGTGACGTTGGTTCCGGCCGGATACCAAATATGAGTGGATATGTGTTTTGCATTCACACTTGTATATGAATGTTTAGTTTTAGGTTGTATGTATATTGAATGTGAGAATTGTTATGTAAAAGGACATAATATGAGCATAAGCTAATTTAGTATACTTTTTGCATAAGTTTGGTTGATGTTAAATGGATAAGAGTATTTGATATTGAAATGATAGTGTATAGCGGAGTGGTTGTGTGTTACTTGACATATTGTGAATGGACTATCAGGTTGAGGACACGAGTTGAGGCATGGGAGTGTCTTAGACCGTGTGATAAGACACGGGTGTGTGCAACTTAGAAATTTTTAGTCTGCGAGCAAACACTGGCACTTACAAGTTAGGAAGTCTGTGAGCAGACACTGGTGCTGGCCAGCGGGCTCTGAGGTAGGAACATGGCCGTGTTGATGGTCATGTCTCGATAAAAGGTTTTGACCAGTAAACTAAACTAGTTGAGACATGCCCGTGTAGTCCACTTTTACTTGTTTTAATTAATTCTTATTAATTAGTTCTTAAGAAGTCTTGTTAATTGTATTAGTTGCTACTTACTGAGTTGCAGGCTCATTCCTTTGCAATTATTTCCTTTTTCAGGATAAGCAACAGTTGAGTCAATATTTGTATGCAATAGAGGTACCAGGTGGGCCAAGAATGAGCCTAGTGTATACATAACTAGATGTTACTATCATTTAGGGCTATTGTCTGTACTCAAACTTCTTATTATTTATTAAGAAGTTCTTTATATGAGAGTATACTTGGATAATGATATATTTGTTGTTAAGGCCTTTGTGTTAATGGTGAAGTAAATGATATCTATTGGAGAAATTTTTTATTGTGCTATGTGTTTAAGTTCCATTTTGGAGCATGACACTCATAACAACCCAATGACCTCTTCTTACATTCCCCTTAATAAAACTTGCCATAATTTGGGCATTGTAGGTATGTAAGGCTTCTCTAGTTATTTTGTGACACACCTCTCCAGGCTTGCCTTTGGGCATTGGCAGAACTACCAACTGGTTGCCTTACAGAACTCTAACTCATCTAAGGTTGATTTTCTTGTTGACTATAACTCATATGCAAATCTTGGCCAATACCACTATAACTTGGTCTATATGGTAACGTACTAACTCCACTATTGGTTGGTCTATCTTTAAAACTCTAAGAGGAACTAAGGATAAATCTTTTATTCTTGCATTCTTTCTTTACCTCTTTTTTTCTTGCCTTCTCAAAAGCAAGTGTCTTTTGAACTAGTTCTCAAAAATTATTCCCTTCATACCACATTATTCTAGTTTTCATATAAGCTTTTAGTCCACTCCTAAACCTATCACACTTAATTTCCTCTGAAGGCATAATCTCATAAATAAAATGATATAGATTCTTAAATTGATCTGTATACTCTCTAACTGACAGACTACCTTAGATCAACTTGAAAAATGCCTCATGCTTATTTTTCTCATAACTGCCTGTCAAATACTCCTTATAGAACCCCGTAAAGAATATATTCCAAGTTAGTCCTTCACCATAAAGACGGTGAACTCTAGTCGGCTAATCATCTGCTAATCCTTTCATAAATCCATACATATTCTGGACCTTCTCAATCTCAATCAATCCTAAGATTAGGAAAGCTTTCTCTAACTTCTTCAGCCATTCATTAGCTAGTTCACCATATATAGAACCCTCAAAATCATATGCACCTAGTCTGCGTTCACGAGCTACTATCATCTAGGGATCACGATACTGCTCCCGATCAGCCATAGCCACCATAAAAGCTTGGGTCATAAGAGCTCCCATACCAGCATCAGCCTGAAAAGGAGAACTAGCTATGCTAGTTATAGATTAGGTGGAACTGGTGGTGGATAAGCTGGAGGTGCAGGAACAGGTTGTGGAGGTGGAGCAGCTAGATACACTCGTGATGCAACATCACCAGAGGTGGAGTCCATATGTTCCCCTCTATTGAAAGATACATCATTCATCCCTTAAGGGTGATCTGGGAGATTCCTTTGAGGTTGGCCAATATTAGCAATTCTAGTGACGATCACGATTATTACCACGACCTCTACCACCTCTAAGTCTTGGCGGCATTGCTCTATAAAAACATAACACAAAATAACATCCTAGACTTAGTAATTCTAACTGCTAAACCCAAGAAAATTGATAAGCTTAGGATTTGATACAAATTAAGTTGTCACACCTACTCCACTAGCTATGGAGTAGGCGTGACTGGCTGGCTAGCTGCTATGCTAATGTTGAGAAGAATAATGTAATAATAAAAATACTTATATTGGTAATAACTTTGGTATTTATTAATACATAGCACAATCTTCTTTAAACATCCTTAACTGATAATTACAAGTTTACTAAATACATAATAGAGTTCTCTTAAACATGATCAAAGACAAAATACTAAGATGATTGGCATAACCTCCACTAGACTTCGAAAACAAATGAACAAAACTGGGTCCTACAGTTTAATGCTTCTACTCCAAAGGATCTACAAAATTTTAAAATAAAAGGGGTGAGTACAAAAAATACTCAATGAGTGGATACAATAAAATAAGTGGGAACATTAGTTATTTTCTGTAATAGCAATATAAATAATTTTTTTCTTAATCTTTAATTATTTTAATTAACTAAATGAATAATTTCTATCAATTAAATATAAATTAATCAGTGTTTTTTTCAGCCACAAAGGAAATAAGATGACATGAGTGATTATGACCAAACTCTAAAGTCATTTTGTTATGAACAATATATTTATAAGTAATAATTATAAAAATTTATATTAATTGATAAAATGTTGTACATCTAAGGTTGAATTTGAAGTTGCTTAAAAAATAATTGAGGGCAGGGAGTAACTCTCCTTCTGTATTGATCCCTGCTAAATTTTGGAAGGTCTCTTCTCCTTGTTTTATTAAGGTTAATGGTTATTTATGCTTTTTATAAAATCATACATATACTTTATTAAAAAGCTAATTTGCTAATAACTAAAATAATGTATAACTATAGATATACAATTGCTATAAAATTAAAAGATCATTCATAACCATCTTAATACATACACTCATTAAATGTGTAACCAAAAGATTATGTAGATTGCTGACACATTGGGCGCAATGATGACGCTGACAACCCCAAGTGTAAATATAATGCTGGTCATACGCATGCGTAGAGCTACCCCCCAAGGGCTAACCACCTAGTTGTATTTTCCAAAGGCTATATGTACGACTAAGCACTGTCTCCAAGACAGTTGCTAAGTAATATTGCTGATATAATATATATAAAGCTGAGATAAGACACCAATCATCATGGTGTACTAAATGATACATATCACGAGTATATAGATTTGTTTATAAATCCAAAAAAATTACATTATCAAATTGCTAATTGATGTAGTGTAAAATATGCAAGTTCACAGAATCGTATCAAGTAGCAAATAAAGATATCATCCTACAGAGATTGTGAATTGAGTATTGAAATTGTCACTATGTTTGATTGTTTAGACAATGAAATAGAGTTTAGATTCTTTTAAAATTAAAACCAAAATAAACAAAAGTAAAATTTAAATTCAAACAAATATTAAAAGCTAGGGTTCTTATTCTCAATTGGACCATTTACAAGGATTGATTACATAATTAGGTTTTCCTCTCAGATAAACCTATAATTAATTAGAGATTAATTAACACTAAGTTTACTGGCTCTCACTAACCCAACGCCTTTTAATTTCATTTTTAATCACAACCTTAAACTAATATTAATCCACTTAATTGTCTCTCAACTAACTAAGCAATCAATAGGTCATTGCCTATTCCTACAGAACCTATCTCTCGATTAAGCCTATAGTGTCAATTTAATTCTAGGGTGATCAGTCCTAAAATGACATTAAGCACAACAACAACCAATGAATTCAAATCTAGCAACCTAATGTAAATCACAATAAGCATATTGTCAAATCAGAATAAGAACCCTAAAAAGGATTTAGCTACTCATGTTAAGAATAAAAGAAAATAAACAAGAAATGAAAACTATCCTCAACATAATAACAATTAAATAAAAGAGTGATACAAGAAAAACCCCCTTCCAAATGTTGTAAGGAAGCCTTGCTCTTCTAACTACAAGCCAAGTATCTCCTCTACTAAGAAAAATAAAATGAAAATGTATTCTAAAGAACCAAGAGAGTAGAGAACCAAGAACTCCAACTAAAACAAAAAACTAGCTCTCCCCTTTAAATGAAAAATAAATGGTTCTATTTAAAGGACCTAGTTTCCTAATGAAAAAGGTCATTTAAACTCTCCCAAACTCTATCTAAACATAGGCTTAAAAGATGAGCTTATATCTATCCAGACTCTAGCTTAAAATCCACTTTTGATTGGCTGCCACATCATCATGCACGGCTATGCAACAATTAGACATGCCCATGCATGAAAATAACTATAAAATCTTGAAATTAGGCATGGCAGTGTGCGTAGGCGTGTGACTGGCACATGGGCATGTGTATGGGCGTGTGCTTTGTGACTAGTTCTTCTTCAATTCAGGCATGGGCATACCACTCCACACATGGGCGTGCGCATGGCCATGTGCCCTGATGCGAAGATAACTTCCAACTTTAAGCTTCAATCTTATCTTTATCTTCAAGTACTATCTCCATCTCTCCTCAAATGCATCCTACAACCACAAACTAAACAAA
>CATIWO010422099.1:0-14440 GCA_949673435.1 Macaranga tanarius
ATATATATTTTTCTAAAACCATCCGTAGTTTAAAAGTAATTTTTTTTAATAAAAATTAAAAAGTAACACTCAAAGAAATATAAATAAATCAATCAGATATAACTCAATTAAATTTTACACTTATATTTAACATATACAAAAAATAAAAAATCTAAGTTCAAATCATTTTATTATCATGCACAAAATAAAAAAAAAACTAAAAAAATACAATCTATTTAAAAAGGGTATTTTTGACCAAAATTAAAAAGTAACTTAAATTATAGATTTACACCAAACACAAAATAATAAAACATTTATAAACTATTCATTTGAACCAAACACACTTCATTAATGAAAATTCATTTGGAAATGAATTCTATTAGGAATTTATTTGGAAATGAAATGAATTCCTTGGTGGAATTGAACCAAACACACCCTAAGAGTACGTTATTTTTTTTGTAAGCTTACGATGCTTATGTTCCTCTTTTCAACTCAAGCCCTCCACCTGTTTGTTAAAATGCTTATGTTTGCATTATGAATTCTGGACTTAAACTGAGTTTTAGAAAATTCTGTTCTGATGTTACAAAATACTATTTCTTTCCATGATTCCACTGTGTTGTGATTTGATGCTTCTTACTGTGATGTGAGTGGTTGGTTTGATGCTGCTAACATTTTAACTGGAAATTATCATTTGGAGAAGTTCAGTTTATTTTTAAATGGTTTTAATTCCAATGTACACTAGTAGCTCACACATCTGAGGTAGAATAGATTCAGATTCTTAATAAAAACCATGAACATTGTGAATGATCAATTTTAAATCCTAATAATAAGGTTTTGTTTCATTGTGCTCCGCGTGTGAATTTTTTTTAGCATATTCTGTAATGGGTTGCTTGTAAAGCTTCCATTTTCTTGTTGATTAAAGTTAAGCTCTACATTTTCTTTTTCTACCAAATTTGTTTGCTGATCGGTCATTGATATTTTATGCTTTTAGCAAGTTCACTGGAGATGGCTTAGTATTGTACAGTTCAAAAAAAAGTCTATTATTTGCCAAGGAAAGTTCATATCTTTCCCTGTATACCATTATTTCATTGGGGAATGAACTAATAGAGATAGCTTTGAAAAGCGCGGGCATAATTGCATATGGTTGTGATGTTGTTTTATATGTAAATTGGAGATCCCATGAATGATGCCCCTATCCACACAGTCAGTTTTCAAGTTTTGCTACCCAACTCTAACTCATGATGCTCATAGAAGCAATCTAATTTGATAGTTCCACCTTCAGTTGACCTCCCAAGTGGCTAATACTGATACAGTAATAAGTTATTATCTGTGCTATTAAGCTAAGCATGATGTGCCATGTTGTCACTAAATCACCAGTACATGTTTGCTAGCTCTGTTAGCCGTCAATGGTTTCATATGATTGCTATCATTTTAGCCAATATTACATCAAACATTAGCATAAAAGATCACCTTTACTTCCATTTTATCATCAATGCATGATCCTTGCATATCATTGCCTTTCATCACCTTTTATTATTGTTGACATGTTGTTGACCATATAACACCGTAAGTTTGATTCTGTTGGTTGTTGCTAAGCTTACCATTGTGGTCTTTTTATGGAAAGATAAATTTTAGAAAACTTGCTATGCCCAAACCTCAGGAATAAGGAATTTCCTTTCAAAAAAAAAAAAGTTCAATACTAATTTGAGCTTTTCTTGACTTTCAGCTTTAGGAATAGACAACTTATGGATCGCCTTGATGGTTCTGCATCTCTGATGATAGTATCAGATCTTGATTTTACTATGGTAATCTGTTGACTACTTGTTCTGGTGTGGTTAGGGTCATCCTCCATTTGTATTATTTATAAACCTGCTTGTGATTGCAGGTTGACCATCTTGACTCAGAGAATGTTTCCCTTCTGAGATTTAATGCTTTGTGGGAAGCCTATTACCGTCAAAATTCTCTGCTTGTTTTCTCTACTGGCAGGTCTCCTACAATCTATAAACAGTTAAAGAATGAGAAACCCTTGTTGACACCTGACATAACCATAACATCGGTCGGAACTGAGATTATGTATGGTGAATCATTGGTAAGAGATGATGAATGGGAACAATATTTGAATCACAAGTGGAACAGGGAAATTGTTTTAGAAGAAACAACCAAGTTTCCTGAACTTACTCCTCAGGTATGCTTTGTTGCTACTGGACACTGATTTCTTAAATATTTGATGGCTCAGTTTAGACAATTGGCTGCAAGTTTGATGAATTTGATTTTCTTATTATATGAATATTATGTGAAAAATAAACAAATTGTAATAAATATGCCCCCAGTGCCCCAGAAGCCTCCCTTTAAGATTTTGTATAGCAAAATAAGTTAGTTTACTCTGACTTCTTACATTTACCCCCATAGTCGAAGTTTAGGTTTGTAATTTAAAATTTCTGCTAAATTATCTAGTTATTTTATATTTTATTTAGAGTGATTCATTATCAATTAATGTTTTATAAACAAAATTAGTGTGATATTTGAATTAAAATAAATTATTAACTATTTATAATTGGATCATTTATTTTAATTTGTTGTAAATTTTTGGACATAATATTTGAAAAAAATTAAAGTATAATGAACATTAAACTTATTATTATTTATCTTTTTAATGTCAATAAACTATTTTAGATTATTATTAATAAGTTTGTCCACATTTTTGTTTAACTTAATTGCCCCCACTACAACAAATTTCTGGATCTGTTAATGAATATTGCATTTAGGATTTCCATATATTGAAATTTATTAGTAGATTGTTGCAGGCTGAAACTGAGCAACGACCTCATAAGGTGAGCTTTTTTGTGGAGAAGACTAAAGCCTTGGAAGTTGTAAAGACTCTTTCAAAACTTCTAGAGAAACGTGGGGTAAGACAGAATGTTGTTGATCCTAACCTTAAGATTGTACAGTTTCATCTCAAATAGGTTACTTGCCTGATCAGGCTGTCAGGTATATATTTCTTCTTTCTATTAAAGTTTTGACCTAACGACGCAAAATCAAGAAATTCCTTGGCTATTGTTTTTAAATTTTTTCTAATCTATAATACATGCATACTTGAATATTGTTCTCAAATTTCAATTGTGGTTAGTGTATAAGAGGTGTGTGCCAAGAGAGCCTAAATGCTGATATGGGCTCTGTTTACATATGAAATGCAAAAAAATGAAGCGGCACATAACATGGAAGAGAGGGAGAGTAATTTTTTTTCTTTTTTATTTTCATACAGATACTTTTGAAAATTTTAAGAGGTATTTGAAAAGTTTAACAAAAATTAAAATTACAATAATAATTTAAATATTAAGTGAATCAGCATTTTTTATATTTTATGCATAAAATGTAGTCCACATTAAAACACATGGTGCTTTTGCGCTCAAGTCCTTTAATCTTGGGAAATGATAGACCAATATTCTAATAGGTGTCTATAACTGCAGGAAAAAATAATCTTGGAATAATTGTTTGGATTTTGGGCCACTGGCCCTGATACTTGTTCCTCATATTTGATCTTGATATTTCATTGGCCAGCTAGATGTGAAAGTGATCTACAGTAATGGAACAGCTTTGGATGTTTTACCAAAACGTGCTGGCAAAGGACAGGCTCTTGAATATTTGCTTAAAAAATTGGAAGCTGATGGAAAATTGCCTATTGGAACTCTTGTATGTGGTGACTCTGGTAACGATGCTGAATTATTCAGCATTCCAGAAGTATATGGTGTGATGGTCTGTATCTTCATATGCGTTTACTATTTGCTATATACTGTTTTGGCACCATCAGGCTTATAAAATGTTTCTTATATCAGGCAGAACTTACTTCCTGAATATGCAGGTGAGCAATGCACAGGAGGAACTACTGCGGTGGCATGCGGAAAATGCAAAGAACAATCCTAATATAATTCATGCAACTGAGAGATGTGCGTCTGGGATCATACAAGCTATTGGTGGTTTCAGACTGGGTCCAAATGTTTCTCCAAGAGATATAAGAGACTTTTCAAAATGCAAAGTAGAGATTTTCAGTCCTGGTCATGAAGTTGTGAAGTTTTATTTGTTTTGTGAGAGATGGAGGCGTGCAGAAGTTGCAAAATCCAATGAATATATGCAAAATCTAAAAGTAGCATTTGTAAGTATGATAAAACTCCTCTTTCTTTGAAAGGCAAATCAAATAACATTTAGATGTCATTAGGCATTCTGTCAGATTGTTAGTTTAATCTCTGTCACGGTATGGGGAGATTGTCTGAGATAGAGGTTCAAACTTCAAAGAGAGAGTTGGGAGAAATCAAAAGACTTTTATGGATTGGGGAGGTGAGGGAAGACCTTATAGTTCTTCTGTAAACAATATTCAAACTCTAGTTTGAGAAAAAGCCACAGGAAAAAATTTGTGTTGTTGATACCAAATGGCTAGGTAATTACTTTGTGGAATTGTGCCTCAACTCTCTAATGGTGCAATCGATTTACACCCTCTTATATCCTTCGTAATTATTAATGAAGACGAATCTCAGTATTCAAATCATGGCATACTGCTGGTTCCTGGGTTTACAATATAAGTGTTATGTGATTATACTGGTAATAACTCTTTGCCTGAACTACCTGATTTATCTTATCACTTGAACTGTGGAAGAACTTGAATATTTGCCAAGTTTTACTATTTGCCCTTTTGCTGCTTTTTTTCCCTTCTTGTTTAAGATCTTCTCTGTATAGAAGCTAAGCTACCCTTGATTGTTTCTCTCTCTCCAAATACTTGTATATCAGAATATACTTTCCTTTTTGTCTTCAGTTTCCATTGGGTACTTTCATCCATCCCTCAGGAGTCGAACAACCTATCAACTACTTCATAGATGCAATGACCAAGTCATATGGGGATAAGCAAGGGAAGCATTTTCAAGTTTGGCTGGATTTAGTCTCTTCAGCACAAGTTGGGTCAGACTCATGGCTTGTAAAGTTTTACAAGTGGGAGTTATCTGGTGAGCTATGTTTCATCCTATAATTATGGATATTGAATCTGATAATTTCGTCTTCCTTGATCACCAACATGTACTGGAATTGATATTTTGTATTTTATTGTTTACTTTTCATTATAGATATTGAGCTGAAGGTCAGCTCAATATCCATATATGAATCAACTTAAGGGTATTCAATATATTTGTAGTTGCTTTTAAAAATGATCATGGCTGAATTGTTGTTGTTATAGGAGAGGATAGGCAATGCTGTTTGACCACAGTCTTGCTGAGTTGGAAGGTATAACTGGAGTTGTCAAGTATCATTTCCCTTGTTGATCTGCTGCATTGTAGTTTCATGACAGTGCCAAAATCTAATTTATACTCTATGGTGGGCTTGAGCAGGCCAAGGTTCCAAATGGATTTACATGGATGCACATGCATCAGACATGGTTGGGTGGCTCGACACCTGAAGACCAAGCAACTTGGTTATTCTAGGCTTCAGTCAAACGAGGATGGCATTTATGTGTTTTGACCTGATATATTGGTCCTTAATTTCCTCCTAGTTATATCTAGAAGACCAGAATAATCAATGGATTAGCTGCTTTAAATGCCTAAATCCTCAGTAAGATTGATGTGTGAAGATTGGAATGCAACTTTTTTTTTAATAGTACATACACAATACCACTGGGAGGGAACCTGATTCCCCCTCACGTGCCTCAAGAGGCTTGGCCACCAAGTCCTCACGGGCTTGGAATACAACACTTAGAGGCTAGGAACACTATACAGTAATTATCTTCACTTGTTGCTTTTTGTTTATGGATCAGTCTGATAATATAAAACATTTGAAGGTGCAATTTTGCCCCCACCCCCACCCAGTTGGAGGACCCGTTGTGTTCTGCAATTGAAACAGGCTAGGATCTGAAGATTTAGGAAAAAATTGAAGGTAAATATTATGATCACTCCTCAGAGACAATATTGGTAGTGGTTCGATACCTCAAACGTCCCAAACCTTCTTCTGTTAGAAAATGAAAGAGAAAAAGTTCAAGGTGCCTTCACTTTAAGCTGATTTTGTTAAATTCATACTTATAGAGAATCACCGAAAGAAGTTAGTTTAATCATAAAAAATTTTCCATAGATACTATTGATTGATGCATGATTAATTCCTAGTCATTAAATTAGTCTATAACAACACATGTTCGATTGATTAAGATTGACTCTACCTGAGAATTTCTCATGTTGTAGAATACATAATCCATCTTATACATGGATATTTCTCACAAAGGTGATAGCCGATACCAGGATATCAAGAATACGTATACGCAGGAGACAATATTAGTGATGATGATACAAATGTTGCCTTAAAAGATACATAAAATTGCAATTTTGGGCTTCCCTTTTGTAAAAGGTAAAATATTAGTCAAATAAAAATTTTCGAAAATACAGTGGTTTTTATTTTCTTTCAAACTCAATTGCTGTATTTTTTTTAATTATTTTATCTTTCATTTTTACGATTTCTTTTTTTTTTTCTCATTTTCTTCTTTTCATGATTTCTTTCAAAATGTATCAATCTGTTCATCTTTTTCCAAACTCATCACTAACCATAACAAAATTTACAAAATTAACCTCACAAAATAGATTTACAGTAACAAAGAGCTCAAACGAGATGTTTCTTTTTTTATTTTATTTTTGGATTTGTATTTTTTTATACTATGGGTGTTGATAAATTTTTATCAATTTATGAGTTTTTATTAATTTGATGAATCAATTTTTTTTTAATTGGAACTTAGGTGATTCTTATATCCTACCTTTTTCTCATTTTATTTTTTGATTTGTGTTTATGGTATTATGGATATTGATAGATTTTTGGTTTCTCATTGATTTGGTGGGTGTGTGTTGTGATATTTTTAGTTGTTTTGATATTTTGTGTTGTTTGCAGAAGATTGTTTTCAAGTTATTTTGAGGTTGTTTTACTTTTTTAATTGTTTTATTTCTTTAAATATTACAAATATTTTATTGGTTGTTCTCAAATTGTTTTCTGGTTGTTTTATGATTGTTTTATGGTTGTTGAATGGTTGTTTTGAGGTTGTATGAGGTTATTTTGACGTTATTTATTGTTTTTTAGTTGTTAAAGGTTATTTTCAGGTTGTTTCTGAGGTTGTTTTGAAGTTTTTTAATTATTTTATTTCTTTAAATATTATAACTCAGATTGTTTTCTGGTTTTTTTTAAGTTATTTTAAGGTTGTTTTGAGGTTGTGTGAGGTTATTTCGACATTATTTATTATTCTTAGTCGCTAAAGGTTGTTTTGACATTTTTTAATTGTTTTATTTATTTAAATATTATAAATTTTTTATTGGTTGTTCTCATATTATTTTGTTTTTGTTTTTTGATTATTTTACGGTTGTTGAATGGTTGTTTTGAGATTGTGTGAGGTCGTTTTGACGTTATTTATTATTTTTTAGTTGTTGAAGGTTATTTTCGAGTTGTTTTGATATTTTTTAATTATTTTATTACTTTAAATATTACAATTTTTTTATTGGTTGGTCTCAGATTGTTTTCTGGTTGTATGAGGTTGTTTTAATGTTATTTATTATTTTTGTTATTGCTGAAGGCTGTTTTGTTATTTTTTAATTGTTTTATTTCTTTAAATATTAAACATTTTTTAGTAAATGAGTAAGTTAAAATTTTTAAATATATTACTTATCGTCATAAACTTTTTTCTAATAATTTTTAATTATATGATATTTTTAAAATTAATTTTTATTGCTTATAAAATTTTTTGAAAAATATAATTAATTAATTATTTATTTATATATCATTTTAGATTATTTAAATTTTATTAATGATATTAATAATTTTTTTTTTTAAATTCCAAATTACAAGTTTATCCATTACCTTTTATTCACAAAATAGGGTTAACTTAACTAATAAACTTGTAATTGTTACTACTTGTAAGTGCTCATTTCTTTAACCTGATTCAAAGGTACTTAATACTTAATTGGAGCTGACCTATAAAAGATGGCAAAGATTCCATAAATCTAAAAAAAATGTGATTAAAACATAGATCATCTAGATTCTACATCTATTCAATCATCTAATGTAAGATTTTGCTCATTAAATGAGCAGTTCAGGTTAAAAATATACCTGCGAAATACCAACTGAAAATTACAAAAAGGACAACAGAAAGCATAAATGGCCTTCCAATAACACCAGCTGATGTTGACCTGTAAACAAATAAATAAAACCACCAGCTTATTAAGTATCCACACGTAAAACTAAAGGCATGACATAATTATTTGTCAGAGAGGACAAATTAAAAAGTTAAAGCTAAAGCTTGAATTTGCCTAAATTTGAGGGTTCAGCTCAAGTAAGACCAGGAGGCAAGGGATACTAATCAAAACAATTACCTGGCTACAACACTGGGAGCTGACTCAGTCTTGATTCCAAAATCAAAGGGGAAAAGCGGATCATAATGCGGATCCCCAACGTTCATTGGTAGTTGATCTACATTTTTAAACCAAGTTCTTGGAAGTTTTCCACTAAATCCATGGTCTCCAAAGAGGACATCAGTCACACCTTGGCCTTCGGTGCCGGGTAACCATGCTGCCACTAAGGCATCCATTGAGGATAGATATGGTTCAATCACAAGAGGCCTGCCAGATATAATGACAACTACACACTTGACAGCCCGACAGACATTGGTGATGACAGTGGAACCAGGATCAATCATTGTGAGGTCTGAGCTGTCTCCGGCTGTTTCAGCATAAGGGGGCTCACCAACAACAACAATGGCATAGTCAAATTTTTTGGACTTGACAAAGTTTCTGTCAGGATTCTCCTGGAAGACAATTTCGGTATGTGGATCAACTGTAGATTTTATGGCAGCAAGGATGGTGGTTCCTACAGTGGAATGAAACAGTGTTAAGTTCATTGCCTCCAGCTCAAAGATATAAGCAGACACATTTGGCATTCACAAACTATTTAGATGATTTTCAGATACACAATCCAATAATTGGGAAGTCCTTGACACGTACACCATGTAGTTATGTGTGTATGCCAAAATTGCTTCCAATAACTATATACAACAGTGCTAAAATTGTAACTAAGCAATTTGATGTCTTCCTCCAGCTTTATGATACTATTTTCACAACTAATGACTCAAAATATTACTCTACAGTGCGGCAAGTAAATGATGATTTTTTTTTTCTTTTCAAATTGTCTATGCAAGTGATGAGAAGCACAGAAGTTCCATGAATGTGTTGATTTAACCGTACCCCCCTGTACTCTTTGTATCTGTAACATGTTAAGCAAAACGTACCCCTTGTATAGTTGTTGCCGCTAAATCCCTGCCATGCAATTGTCCAACCACCACATTGGTAGCCCAAATTATCAGCATGAGTGCCTGCAACTAGAACTTTTGAAGCTTTCTTGGGAAGAGGTAATAATGGATCTGTTCCATTTTTCCCATTCTTCAGCAGCACAAGCGATTTCCTCACAGCTTCTCTTGCCAAGCCTCTGTGTTCCTAGATTAACAGGACATTCATCATTAATGGCAATAATAGTTTCCTACTAAAAATCACAATAATAAGTGCAGCAAAAAGTAACTGCAAAGTAAGTGATTCAAGAACATCAAACGTATGAACAGAAACGAAAGAGGCAAATACTATTAACATTATCCAATAGTACATACCAAGCCAAACTAATAGAATGAAAATCCAAATTACAAAGGTTGGAATATGGACTGAACAATGAATAGATTTACTGACCTGGCTTCCAAGCTCATTGACTAGGCTGAAATCGGCCAAAGGATCTTCAAAGAGGCCCATGCTGAACTTGACAAGCAAAATTCTTCCCACAGCATCATCAATGCGATCCAATGGGATAACTTTGTTTTTGACCAGGTAAGTAAGATCATCAATGAACTCAGTATAGTTGAAAGGTACCATGACCTGAAAAATAGACAACCACAAAAATATATTCACTTTGTACTCTCTATAGCATTTTTTCAGTGACTACATCAGGGTTAGAAACAGTTAAATTGGATTCAATCTCAAATGCAAATGTCACAAAACAAGCTGCTAACCATGTCAATGCCAGCTAGAATTGAAGCTTGGACAGAATATGAGTAGTTCTCATGTGGTGGTGAGGTAATCCTGTCAATACCCTGCCAATCTGAGATAACAAAACCCTGCAATTCCATTCGAGAAACCAAATGGAGTTAGCATGAGAATGCCATAATTTATGTTGCAGATATATGACAAAGCTGTTTGAATTGTACATATCCAATATGAAATAAAGAAAAAGTTAAGACCATGGAAAAAGCAAGCAGTGACATATTTACAACATGAAAGTCCCCAAAAGCGACCACTTCCATCATGTGGAACAAATCCATCATGAATATAGAATTGGTCGATGAGTAACTATCTCAGGAAATTAACAAGATCAAAATCAAGATTAAAGATGGATAAGATGCAATCAAAAATATGATATCACAAAATGGAATATGCATATGTGGAAATGATATCTGGGAATCCAGATCCAGCAAATAATAATTGACTGGTGAGGTGCATAAACACGAAGGCATTAAAAATAATTGTCCATCTCAAAAAAAAGACGAGGAAAAAATTAGCAGGAGGCATATTTTTGTTGGGTTAAGCTGTGCAGCAAGGATAATAAAGAGTTATAGGAGCAAAGGAACTGCAAGTTTTACAAGGTATATTCACGTCTCAAAGTTGAAATCTTTGTTTGACAAGGACACAGTCTTCTTTGCTGACTTAGCTACTTCTTAGAAATCTTAAAGTACGTACAATAATTATCAAAATTGAAACGTAAGCTTAACCTTAAACTTGAGGGTATCCTTGAGGAATCCAGTAATTAGTTCACGGTTTGCGTGCATCTTTTCTCCATTCCAACTGGAGTAAGAAACCATGATTGTTGAAACACCCTTGATAACTGATTCAGAATAGGCAGGCATGTGGATGCTCAATAACCCATGCTTGTCAATTACTGTGTTGTTTTCATTGATACCCTTGGTTGTGCCACCATCACCTACAAAATGCTTTGCACAAGCTGCAACATTTTTCCTACAAGAATGAAAATTTTCAATTAAAATAATATTAATATATAAATAAACAAGTCTAATATGCATCTGTAAAGCTGAGCAAGAAGTGTGGTTAGTTATTAGCATAGAGGTAAAAGGTGACACAGCACAGTTTGAAAACAAGATGGTCATTCTTTGAGTGCTTCAGTTTTCAATTGTAACATCTCATAATCTATAGCATTCATCTGCTGCACTTCCCAAGCATTAGAAAAAGAAAGGTAATTTCAAATGTAGAAAAGTGGCCAGTAGATATCCTTAAAATACTGTGTAGCATTGGATAGTAAAGCCTGTTCTATGAAGATATTTTTACTACATTCTTACCTTCCCCCCACATATGGAACTCCTTTCCGAGAATTAGAAGGAATATCCCCCTGCAAACCAAGTATAATATCAGTCATCTCTTCCACAACTTTATGATCCTCACTGTAGCTTTCATAACACCGACCCCACCTTGGATCTTGACATACCTTCAAAAAAAAAATCAAGAAATACAGAGGGGTTGAGTAAAATTGGGGAGAATGCACAAAAGGCACTGATTGCACAACTTCAAGTACCTAGTAACTGATATATTCCTGCACTTTATGAATTTTCTTTTACCACTCTTACGTACCGCAATACATGGAGCAAAGACATAAGGAATCCCTGTAGCTCTAACTTCAAGAGCAGTTGCAATGCCAATCCTCTTTACCAGGTCAGGATCCCTGATTGAAAGCAGAGTGTGCAAAATATATAATAAGATTTATCTTAGTGGGATTGCACAAAATTACAGATAATTTAATGGGATGTTCCCCTGAAACAAATATGACAAATGGAACCAAAGATGCTAAAGATCAAAATGCTGTATGATCTTGAAGCAATTTGCAACTAAAGCTGAGTAGGAGAACATCCACCATCCAAATGTGGGTTTTGCCTACATTGCTTTTCACAAATGTTTTTTTTTTTTTCTCATTAATTTTTCTGTCTTTAATTTTTCAAAAATGCAATGCCTACTTATCTGATGCATCTTAAAATTTAATATGAATTAATTATATTAAGACTCTAACATGGTAATCAACCAAGAAGATATAAGAAATGAAAAATCCCAGATGTAACAAACACTATATTCGACATGAAATGAAAACCTAAAAAAAAAAAAAAAATGATTATCAAGTCTTAAAAAGAAACTGATGAACATTTAGGTAAAACCATTAGACAAAGAGCTTCAAACTTGCCTGGTAGCTCCAAGCCCAATATTGTGGGGAAATATTGTAGCATTATAGACATTGTTATGTCCATGAACAGCATCAATGCCATAGATCATTGGAATCCCCAACCGACTAGACAAAGACCCATTTTGAAATCCATTTACCATATTAACCCAATCCTCAGCACTAGCCTCAGGAAGTGGTGCACTCCCCCCGCCACTCAGTACGCTACCTGCAGCAATGAGAATTATTTGGTAAAGACCATCTTTATTAATTAATCATGATCATCTCCAAGTTATTATCATCATAAAATCAACCAAAGAATTAGTTCTTGAGTGCCACATTGGCAACATTTTTCCTCTGTCATTAGTTTGAAGCAGGAAAAAGTAAAAATGTGGCAACAGGTAAAAGAAGTATGTAATCCATGGGCAAAGAAAACCAAATGTACTGAAATAGGAATAAGTAATCCAAGAACAAATAAAACCAATGCACTTAAAAGAGGTTTTAAAGATAAATATACCAATGGAATGGGTCTTCAAAATTTCAGGAGTGGCAACCAATCTATCAATTTGTACCATTTGAGCAATTTTTTCTTCAAGAGTCATTCTATTAAGTAGGTCCTTAACACGAGCACCGACTGGCTGTTTAGGGTCTTTGTATTTAACATAGTCTGCTTCTACCATTGCAATGCACACCCACAACCACAACCACAAAATCCCCATTACTAAAACCCTAGACATCTTCACTTTTCCTGCAGAGTCACATCAAGAAGAGGAAAAATGAGAAACCAAATTCAAGAAAACTAAAGAATATCAAACTTCCTTTTGTTGCAAAGAACATGCCAAGAAAAAGTCACTCATCTCTTAACACAACTTTCTGACATACTCAAAAAAAGAAATGTAATCATTGTGCATTTATATATAGTTTACAAAAGAAAACAGAAAAACAACTGCATTGAAGAAAGCATTTTCAATCAAGAACTCAAATCTTTCTCCTGTTTCCTTCTCTTATTCAGCATTTTTCTCAGCAACCAAACATTTCAACCAACTTTCGGAATTAAGAAAGCATATTCAATTATATACAAGAGAAAGCCAGAGACAGAGAGGAGAGAGCTTACTTGAACAGTAGAACTCAGATGTTCTACGAAATGTGGAGTTATTCCAGAAAATGGGAAAGTGAAATGACAGGTGCTGCAGTAACTTTTTATTTTTCTTGGGTGGAATATAATATTAGTAGAAAGAAGAAAGCAGAAAGTTTTGTTGTCGTTGCTTGTTATGGGGGCATGGGACCTTTTCTTCTTTTATTGGATTCTTGATTGGCAGTTGAGACAGAAAGAGAATGTTGTCGTGAAGGCGACGTGTAAATCGTGGTTTAAAGAGAGGAACGGACTTTAAAAAGTGTATAGTATTGGGGCCACGTTCTTATTTGTGAGTTATGAGTACATTTTGGATTATTTGTTTATGGCTTAATATATCTACAGTGCATATGGTTGTATTTATACAATTAAAATTAAGATCATTAAATTAAAATTATATATATATATATATGGGCTAATTGGTTAAAAAAATCCAAACATTTACGAGTTGGTGCAATTTTAGCTCACTTTTTAAATTTTGGCATATTTAGCCTAATTTCATAAATTAGTTACAATTATAGCCAACAGTTAATTTTGGTAATAAATTAGTTACAATTAGCTCTCTATATTTTGACAGGCTACAAAAGACACCTTACATATTTACATATACCTCCCTAATATTTTTAATATTTAACAAATTAGTCTATATTTTAGCCAAAAAAATTAAAAATTTAATATTTAAAATATAATTTATTTATAGTTTGTAAAACTTAAAAACTAAATAATATGTTATATTAATATAAAATTTAATTATTCACCAATAATATTAGTAGTTTTAAGAAATTAAAATTTTTATTTATTTATAAATTTATTTTAGTTTTTAAAATTATACATCTCTATTACTCTAGTTCCATTCAAAACAATTTCATACTCTGTTGCTGTTGGGTTCAAATGCGGCGCCATCATTGATCCCTGGAATCAAAATGACATGATTTTTTTAACAAAACATCAATGAGGTTGTTGATGAAGTTTTCAAATTCATGTATGAGCCAGGGATGATCAAAGAAAGAACAATACCGCGGTGAGGCTAACAAAATATACACCAATGCCAGAGTTTTTGAGAGGATCATAATCATC
>CATIWO010422109.1:0-10436 GCA_949673435.1 Macaranga tanarius
AAAGGAGGACAAAGAGATTGGTGAATCACAAGCTGATACAGAGACTGACGCTGATATGAGTACAAAATCAACTCATGAGGTAAATTCTTCTGAACCCATCTCTTATGATGAACTTAAATGTGCCTTTGGTGAACTGTATAAGGAATTTAGAGCCTTGACCAAAAAGTATAGTTCACTTAAGAAAGAGCTCAAGAATGTGAAATCTGAAAAAAAAACTTGCATGTGTGACATTTCTGAAGCTGAATTTAATAAACTCAAAGAAAAAGAAATGCATGCTCAAAATCTCTATGCTGAAGTCTCTAAGAAACTTTACCGTGCTATTTCTCAAGCTGATTTCTTGAAAAAGGAACTTGAAACTACCTTTGATGTAAATCTTGTTCTCTTGCAAGAAAATGAAGAGTTACAAAAGAGAGTAAATGGTCTAACTAAAGATCTTAAAAAACTCACTAAGGAAAAATAAAATCTTGATGCTCTCTTAGTTAATCAACTCTTTGTAAATGGAAGACAAGGGCTAGGATATGAGAATGTTGCTAGAACTAAGAAGCATGAAAACTACTTTGTTAAAGCATCATCTTCATCACATTCTCATGCTACATGTTTCCATTGCAATCATTCTGGTCATATTATGAAATTTTGTGCTTATGGGAAAAATATTTCTAAAGCTAATTTTGTTTGGGTACTAAAAAGAACTAGGCAGATTTCAAAAACTAACCTGACAAGACCCAAACTAGTTTAGGTATTTAAAAATAAGTGATCTCATTGCAGGTATGCCTAAGGAGCAAGGACACGCACAATACGTGGTATATAGATATTGCTTGCTTTAGATACATGACGGGTGATAGGATAAAGTTCATTCAACTAAAAATGCAAAATAGAGGAACAGTTAGCTTCGAAGATGACAGCAAAGCTAAAATTGTAGGACTTAGAACAATTGGCATAAATCCATTAATTAAAGAGGTATCATTAGTTTCTGGTTTAAAGTTCAATCTTATGAGTTTGAGTCAACTGTATGATAAGAACAATAGAGTCATCTTTGAACCCACTCATTGTGAAGTTCAAAGTTTGTATGATAATCAAACTCTTTTTATTGGAAATAGAGTTGAAAATGTCTACTTGGTTGACTTTGAGAAATTAGATCATGCTAGCAATCTGTTTCTATCTTCTATAGATGATGATAGTTGGATTTGGCACAGAAGACTTGGTCATACAAGCATGCACTTGATTTCTAAGCTATCTAAAAATGAGCTTGTAAATGGACTACCGAAGGTGAAATATAAAAAAGATAGTATTTGTGATGCTTGTCAATTGGGCAAACAAGCAAGTTCTTCTTTTAAATCAAAAGGATCAGTCTTGACAACCAAACCTCTTGAATTATTGCATTTAGATCTATTTGGTCTGGTTTCACCATCTAGCTTAGGAGGAAAATTATATGCATTGGTTATTATTGATGACTATTCAAGATTCACATGGACCCTCTTCATAGCACATAAGGATGAGGCTTTTAACAAGTTTTCTAGTATGTGCAAGAAACTTCAAAATAAAAAAAGCTACAATATCACAATGATTCAAAGTGATAATGGAAAAGAGTTTGAGAATAAGCTATTTGAGGAATTCTGTGATGAGTTTAGAATAACACATAACTTCTTAACTCCAAGGACACCTCATCAAAATGGTATAGTGGAAAGGAAAAATAGAACCTTACAAGAAATGGCTCGGACAATGCTTAGTGAAGCTAACCGAAATATTTGTGGGCTGAAGCTATTAACACATCATGCTACATATTGAATAGAGCATTGGTAAGATCTACCTTGAAAAAGACCACTTATGAACTCTAGAAAGGTAAGAAACCTAATATAAGCTACTTATAGATCTTTGGATGCAAGTGCTTTATTCACAATAATAAGAAAAGTCCTCCTGGTAAATTTAATGCAAAATCAGATGAAGAAATTTTTCTTAGATATTCTGAACATAGCAAGGCTTATAGGTTTTTAACAAAAGAACACTTTGTGTTGAAGAGTCAATTCATGTTGTGTTCAAAGAGACTAACCAAACTCTACCTAGTAGAGATGTTGTTGATGACTTTCTTACAGGTGATGGAAACTCTAGACAAGAGCAAGAGAAACAAAGTGAAAAGACTGAAGAACAAGAGACTACACAAGATCAAGATGCTAATAAAGATGAACAAAATCAGTGTGAAAAATATTCTGACATTCAGCCTGAGCTCACATTGGAACCCCGAGCAGATGAGACTGAAGAAAATCAAAGAAGTCCTGAAAGAGAGCTACCTGAAGAATGGAGGTACCACAGACATCACTCAAAGGACAATCTCTTGACAAGCCCTTTAAACAAGATTACCACAAGAAGTAACTTCAAAAAGATGATTGGAAATGTGACTTATGTTTCTAAAGTAGAGCCAAAGACTGTTGATGAAGCCCAACAAGATGAAAATTGGATTTTTGCCATGTAGAAGGAACTAAATCAGTTTAAGAGAAATAGTATCTGGAAATTAGTTCCAAAGCCAAAGAATCAAACTGTTATCAGAACAAAGTGAGTCTTCAGGAACAAGTTGGATGAGCATGGAAATATGACAAGGAACAAAGCCAGACTTATTGCTAAAGGTTATAACTAAGAAGAGGGAATAGACTTTGATGAGACTTTTGCACCGGTTGCTAGAATTGAAGCAATAAGGATCCTTTGTGCATTTGCTTATCTCAAAAATTTCAAGCTGTACTAGATGGATGTGAAGAGTACTTTTCTCAATGGGTACTTAAATGAAGAAGTGTACGTCAATCAGCCCCCTAGATTTGAAGACCATGAGAAACCTGATTTTGTCTACAAGCTAATAAAAGCCTTGTATAGTCTCAAACAAGCTCCCAGAGCATGGTATGAGAGGCTAAGCAAGTTTTATTAGATTAAGGATTTTCAAGGGGAAAGGTGGACAAAACACTCTTTACCAAAAACCAGTTTGAAAACATTATGATAGTTCAAATCTATGTGGATGACATTATTTTTGGAGCTACTGATGGGAGCATATGCAAACAATTTGCTGAAATGATAATGGGTGAGTTTGAAATGAGTATAATAGGAGAATTAAATTTCTTCTTGGTCTTGCAAATCAAACAATGTGAGGATGGTGTCTTCATAAATCAGTCCAAGTATGTCAGGGAGCTGCTAAAGAAATTCAAGATGTCTGAAGCTAAAATCAGTAAGACCCCCATGAATGCAACCACCAAGTTGGAGAAGGATGAGAAAGGTAAAGATATTGATATCAAGATGTACCGAGGTATGATTGACTCTTTACTCTATCTCACGGCAAGTAGGCCTGATATTCATTTTATTATGTACTTGTGTGCAAGATTTCAAGCTAATCCTAAAGAGTCACATTTGATAGTTGTTAAAAGGATTATGAGGTGTCTTGTGGGAACTTAAAACTTAGGTCTTTGGTATCCTAAAGACACTTCATTTGATCTTGTGGGATATAGTGATGCTGATTTTGCAGAAAGTAAAGTTGATCGAAAGAGCACATCGGGCACATGTCAATTCTTGGGGAATGCTCTAGTCTCATGGTTTAGCAAAAAGTAAACCTCGGTTGCTCTATCCACTGCTAAAGCTGAATACATAGCGGCTGGAAGTTGTGTAACTCAAATTTTGTGGATCAACCAAGAGCTAGAAGACTATATCTTGAGGTACACTCACATTCCTATATTGTGTGATAACACTAGTGCCATAAACTTGTCTAAAAATTATGTGTTGCATTCAAGAACAAAGTATATAGAGATTAAGCATCACTTTATAAGAGATCATGTTCAAAATGGGGATATCAAACTGATATTTGTTTCTTCTGAAAATTAACTTGCTGACATCTTTATAAAGCCTCTAAGTGAAGATCAGTTCTGCAAAATTAGAAGAGAGTTGGGTCTGATGAATCTTGAGTTTTAAAGTTTCTTTTTGATTTTCTACTAACTGCAGTTTTTACTCATGCTTGCTTAGTCATTTTGCACCACATCTTTCATTATGTGTGTTAATATCCTTTTTGTTTGCATATGCATGCATACTTGTATTTTTACTTTATTTTATTTTTATCATTATACACTTCCCATGCATATTCATGCAAACTCTCGGTTCTTCTTTTTTTCATATTACTGAAGTTTTTTTTTACTTTATTTTATTTTTTTATCATTGTATTTTATTTTATTACCTTGTTGTCTTTTGGTACCTTCCTAGAAATATACCATATGCTTTTTATTTGATTGAATATTTTATAGAAATTAATTATTTTAATGTTTGAGTGTAATTTAAGTAATTTATGTTGGGTTATGTGTGTCATAATTATTTCTTGCAAGAGTCAATTTGCTTTCATCGTTTCCCGGGCAAGGCATTTTTTTTAAAATTTAAAATGTTCACATTGTCATATCCACTTTTTTTTGGTAACTGCCAAACACCATAAGTGTTATTTGCCACCGCTTTCTTTGTAGCTGTTACCATAAATTATTGGATCAATAAAATATTTAAAAAAAAATCCAAAAGGTGCTTCTAATAATCATAACTCTCTTTTCACCTTGAAAACCGCTAGTCTTCATAACTACTCAGTGGATATTACTCATCATTCTCTTATAAGGCAAGTGGAAGGTCTTCACATGCATGTATAAAATGACAAGGCTTAATTTTTTATTCTTTGTAGTTAACTTGTGCACTTAGATTTCCTAGAATTTTCGGTTCTAGAGCCTATATACTTGGGTAGTTATGCAGAACCAATTTTTTTTGTATCATTAACCATTGTGTCCCTTCTTGGAATTCGTTCATCTTCCTTTTAAACTAAAGCCTTCTTTATTTTCCTATTATTATATTCAACTATTTTCTTCTTCTAAATTTAAACTCTCAATTCCTCTTCTGCAAAAACCAAAAACTGCCGTTTTATCTAAAATACCGAAAACAATAAAAATGGCTAAAAGATCAGCATCCTCTTCATCCGAGAGCACCGAAAGAACTAGGAAGAAGATCAAAACCGAATCAAAAGGCAAGAAACTGATGAAATCAAAAAGCAAAAAACTGATGGAATTAAAAGGCAAGAAACCCATGAAATCCAAAGAGTCAGAAAGCTTAAAGAGGGCCGAGAAAACTATAGATGACACTGTCAAAGCAAAAGGAGTAGAGATGAAACATTCAAATAACAGAATCATCTCTCCCAAGTTCATCGATTGGGATTATTTCAAATTAAGTGAGTACCCTTTTCATGGATGGTTTAAATTTCAAAAATGGGTTGAGATTATAAAGACAAAATCTGTGATATATGAAAGACTTGTGAGGCAATTTTATAGGTCAATTAAGGCAATAAACGATGAAAAGTTCAAGATTGTCTTAAATGGGAAGGGTTATTCAGTGACTCTAAGTGATTTTAAGAAAGCCTATCAAATTCCCAACAAAGGGAATAAAATTACAAGGAAGGCAGATTTGAAGAAAGCCCCTGATTATAATGAAAAGAAGTTCAAAAGGGAAGTGACCGGAAATCCCAAGTTGGCCGAGAATAAAACTGTGAGTTCTACCACTTTAAAGACTGACCTCTGGATTGCACATAAGTTCACTACCCACTTCCTTGCACCCAAAGTCAGAAGCTACAATAATATGAGTAACTTAGAACTTTACTTGATGTGGCACTTGATGAATGACATTAGGCTTAATCTTTGCTATCTCATGATGAGTTTTATGACTAGTGTGATAAAAGCAAAAGGCTTGCCTTATGCTATGTTGCTTACCCCTCTATTTGAATTTCTTAAAGTTAATTTGAGGGAAGAAATTTTCTTGTCGATGGGAGATTCTGACAAGATCTCTAAGAGTTTTATGGTGAAAACAAAGAGGATAAAGTAAGAAAAGAAGAAAGTGGTAGACAATGATGAAGAAAGTAACCCTGAAAAATTTATGGACAGTGGAAGCTCTACGAAATCGGTAAATAAATCGGCCTCTGCTCATTCTGAGGAATCCGGTGAACACAGCTCCATAGAAAATCTGCTTCTGAGAACTCTTCTGCAGATAAGCTCCTGGATCTTAACCTTCCATAAAAATTAGCCTCCTATTCCAAATCAGTCTCCCATTCTAAATCAGCTTCCTCATCCAAATTAGCCTCACCAAGTAAATCACCTTTAGTACCCCTACTTGCAGCCAGAAGTTCTATTGACCCCTTGCTTCATTTGGCTAGAGCTGCAGAGAATCAGTCTTTGGAAGCTACTAGGGCCAAACTGATCAGTGTTGTGACCCATTCACTTGAGACTTATGTCCAAGCTTGCCAAGTGGCACTTTCTGCTTTCCTATTTGAAACCAAGCCTACTCGCTCCTCACATGCCCCAGCTCTATTTATAGCTCTGCAGGCTACTTCCTCTACTCGACAGACTAAATCTGCCCCTGTTCCTGCCTCCTTCAAGCCACCAGTTGCCTCTAAACCCTCTGCCTCAACTAAGTCCAACACTGCCAAAGGGAAAGCCTCCTCCTGCACCTAAACGCATCACCTGAGCTAGCTCTATCCTTCGCTTTAAACATATCAAACCCGGAGATATTGGCTCTAAGGACAAACCTGAGGATGTTTAAGTTCTAGTTAGCTCCATAGAACATTTAGTTAAGTTATGTTATTTTTATGGCATTATGGACCTTTTCTTATTTTATGTGTTTATGATTGGTGTTTATCCATAACCCCCTTTATCCTTTTGTGTGATCATTTTTACTAATGACAAAAAGGGGGAGTAGTATAGTTATTGTTATTGCTATTTGCCTATTTCCTATTGCTGTTTCTAAACTATTGTGCTTCGTTTGTGTTCAATGCATTGCCTATTGTTTGTTATATCTTGAATATCTATTTTTGTGATTGCTTGTTGTCTATTTCTTGATATGTACTTCTGCTCATTGTCTTGTGATTCTTTCTCACTTGGTCTTTTCTTGATAGCCTATTTGTTCAATGAGTAAAATTTCTTGTGCTTGATTCTGCAAGAATAATTTTGGTCACATTAGCTTGACTACATAATTAGCTTGGTAGACTTATGCTTAAGTTTTAATTTCTGTTTAATATTTTTATTAGTCTAAAAGTTATCTACAGAATTCTTGGAAGGCCTATGTTTTTATTTTTTTCTTTAATTAGTCATAGATTTAGGGGGAGCATTATATTTTATTTTAAGCATAGAGTAAGGGGGAGAAAACTTTTATTTCATATCATAGCATTCATCGACATCATATTACTTGAACTTCATTTTTTTGTGTAAATTTTTATCAAGGTTTTGTCATTATTAAAAAGGAGGAGATTGTTGACTAAAGGTTGCAATCTCAATTTTAATAATAACATAATATTGATAAAAATTGGGTACTCATGTGTTTCAAGTTATTTGTGAAAGCGAAAGGGCCATTGAGGTCAAAACATATGTCAATCAAGCCCAAGAAACCACAATCCATCAAGTTCAAGCCCATAAAGATTGTTCAAGCCCAAGTAGAGAATTTGAGGACAAAATAGGAATTAAAAAATTATTGTAAGGATAGTTGAGTCAAGTGACTTTTCTTGGGAGTTCAAATATTTTCTCTTTGTGTCTATTTTGCATAAAGTTATTTGAAAAATAAAAATAGCTTTTTGTCTCATCAAAAATATTTTCATGCATAATTTTAAATTTGGTTGGCAAAAGATTTTTGGTGGCAAAGTAATTTTTGAATGAACCAATGTTTACAACTTTTTATGTGACTAGAAAGAGATAAACTTTGCTCTTATCGGGTACCAAAGCACACCTGCACAAAAATAGCAAAAAGTTCATATATTGTCCATAAGTAACTTCTGTGCATAGCCTAATTTAGAAAGATGAATCTGTCTCTTATCAGAAACCTGATTTGCTGCCTAAATCTGATCTGCACATCTTTTGAAGACAAAAGGATTTTGTTACTCATTACATGTTTAGCAAATCACATGATTGAACTATATCAAATTGTAGATTATGATAGCTGAAAATTAGGGCAATCCTTAAGGATATATAAATTCATCTCTTTCTCATTTACTCATTTTTCTTAAGTGTGTGTGAGAGCAAGATTTGAGAGAATTTTTCAGAGCTGATGGAGTTCTTCTTCACCTCTCAAAAATATGGTTGCTGGAGTTGCATGTTAATGTTTTGAAAAATCATCTTTGAGCTTCCTTGATAGTCATCTTCTCTCTTCTTGTCCATATGCTTCAAGTGTATCATTTTTGCTTGAGTGAGAGAGACAAATACACATTTTCATCTTGTTCTTGAATCGTTGAAAGTATAACATTTACAGGGAAATGAGTGCATAGTTGCTGGAGTTGTCAAAACCAGTTTGCAGAGTTGCTGGAGCTTATCAAAACCAGTTTGCAGAGTTGCTGGATCTATGCAAAACCAGTGTTGTATACAATTTACTGGAGCTGTGTGGGAAAGACCAGCTGAGATTAGTTGCTGGAGCTAGAAAACTAGTGTGGGTATAGCAGCTTAGGAAAGGGTAGTACTAAGACTGTAAACTGTTTGTCTCTTACCGGTTGAAAAGAGATCACTTTAACTAGTGAAAAATCTTAAGGGTGAGTCCTTGGGGAGTGGATGTAGGTATGTGGAGCCGAACCACGATAAAATCTTGTGTGTATTGATTTCTCCTTCATCTCTTTCCTCTCTTATGTGTTGTTATCATGTTTGCAAAAAAGGATTAACTTATTTAACTTGTCTTCATTCTGTAGTTGATTTAAATTGATTCATAGAATTGGCTCTCCTGCACTCAAAACTGTGTTCATAAGGTTTTTGAATATGTACTATATTTTAAGCTTCCGCATTTTAGTTTAATCTGGTAAAATTAGTTTTCATTTTAAAAATAATTTAAAAAGCTCAATTCACCTTTATTGAGCAGACTAACGGACCTAACAATATATAATCAATATATAATCGTAACAAGATTCATAATAGATCTATGCATAATCCATCTCATATCGTTTCTCAACACAGTACAAATAAAATGATGTGAACAGTAGAGTATGTGTCGCGACGAATAGACATTGTGAGCATGCGTGTCCCAACGAGTAAGCGCTGTAAGAGCGCGCTATGAAATCGAGGTTGCTCTACTTTATGGAACTGTTTGTTTCCATAACTCTAGTTGCAAGAGACAAACAAGCAATATTTTTAGTTTTATGTTTGATGCTTTGCGGTATTTCACAGATTCGGACTAGAGCAGAGCAGCTGAAACATAACATTAAGAGAATACATACATATGGCGAATCGGTGTAAAAAAGGAAAAAAAAATTTGTCTTTAATATTTTTTAACAAATTAAAATGTTTAAATTTGACCTATTATTAATAATTAATATTAAATTTGTTTAATCTGTTAACAAAAACTGCTAAAATATTCTAATTTAAAGATATTATAAAACTCATTTTTTTAAGTATGAATATACCCTTCATTTCCTATAGCCTGACGGCCAAGGATAGGGACATCCAAAGTTGAAGGGCAGGGGTTTGATCCTCCTTCCTCCTGCCCTCTTAGGGGCCCACTAGGGACAGCTAAAAAAAAAAATTATAGCCTTCATTTTCTTATTTAAAATTTAAAATCATAAAAAAAGGTCTAAAATTAGTTATTATTTTTCACTATTAATATGCTAATTTTTTAGTTATTAGATCAAATGTAAGGTTGGTTGAAAAATGAATTTTTTTTTTTTTTGAAAATGCAACGACTTGAGAATTACTAAATAAAATGAGTCATGTTTTTTAAAAAATAATACGATATTTTAAAATGATAGTTATGCTAAAATTGTAAACGATTAGCAAAATTTTACATAAATATTATAATGTTTTAAATCAGATTACTGATATTGTGGCATTGCCTAAAACTAAAATTTTGTAATTAAGATAATTGATTATTTTGATGAATGAAAAATAATCAACATTGAACATATAACTCACTTATCTGTCCTCAGTGCTTCCTTTAATTAGAATCTATGTTAAACTTAGAATTTAAAGGGAAAACAGATTAAAAAGTTAGGATTGGAAGCAAAGTATTTTATGATAATGCCACTTCCATTATTTATTCGTAAAAGGGACATTTATTATCAACTAGAACCTCTCTCAACTTACATTACATATGTAAAACGAGAGACCTCACATTTTATTTTGGACCATCTATGTCCTTTTTAATTTTGGACCTCACATTTAGCTTCTATACACGTTGAGAAAAGCTCTTTAATCTCTTATTCGGTTAAAAACATTGCAATTTCTTAAGTGCTTGAATCACAGGTTTCTGTTGGCCCGCATTGTGATTGTGATTGAGACCTTAAACTTGAACTGGCAAAGGTAAGCTCTCGCCTAGAAAACTTGATCGTCATGGCTTCTTGAATTGAAATTCTGTATGCATTGGCTAAGACCTCCACAGGCATGCCAAGAATGGCTGAGGTGCGTCCAGCAACATCGTGGGTCATGGCTTTATCG
>CATIWO010422115.1:0-10377 GCA_949673435.1 Macaranga tanarius
AAAAATTATATGTAAAAAATCTATTTTTAATGTTATAATCATTTGAAAAAAAGAACATAATTAAATATGTTTTAATGTTATAATTATTAGAACATTAAAAAAATAACATTGCATATAATTTAAAAATATGTTAACATATATATATTTTTACCGTTAGAATTATTTAAACATTAAAAAAAAAATTTATATAATTTAAGAATTTGTACAAAACAATTTATGTTAATATTATTATTTGAAAGAATTTGAAAAAGAGTAACGTTGAAAACCAACAAAATAAAAAAAAATAGTAATTGCTTAGGATTTGAACTCTGGTACAATTATAATTTATAAAACCCTCCGTGTTTTCTATTTAGAAAACACTTTAAATTAGGTTTTCAAATTCTATTAGAATTTTAGAAAATGAAAAACTTGTTTTCTTTTGAAAATTTTTGGAAAATATGTCATTTGAACAAGTTACTCTGTTTTCCATTTTCAATAGAAAAATTTTCTGAAAAACACCTCTTGTTTTCCACAAGTAAACAGCCCCATAATATCATTCAGCTTGCAAGTATTGGAGCAAAAGTATCACTTGTATGGAAATTTTATAATTAAATTCTAATTTCAACATTTGAGTTTTTATATAATTCTCGAACTCACGAGAATTTATTACTTATGATTTTATATAATTTAGGGCTGAGGACGGGACGAAAAAAATACCGAACTGAATTGAAATTCCGAATCGAAAGACATAAAAACCGTACCTAACCGATTAATTTTAACCCCGAATCAAATCGAACCAGATTTCTTTACTAATTTGGTATGGTACCCGAGATTTTATAAAAAATTGAACCGAAATCCTACCGAACCGTGCCGAAAACTGTACCGAACCAAAAACCAAATATCGTACCGAATATTATTTTAATAAATAATATATTTTTTAATATATATATATATATTAAAAAATAATGATATTAATAAATATTAGTAAACTTAATTTTATAGCTTTCATTATATTATCAAGTAATATATATATATATATATATATATAAATAAATTATTAACAAAATATTTTTATTAATTTCATTATTATTACTATTATAACAAATATTTAAATTATTTAAAATAAAATATTATTCACTACTAATTCAATATTAAATAAAAAATAAATTATTAAATATAATAAAAATTTATATATTTACAATAGAATTATATATTTTTAATAATAGTATTATTAATAGAAATACACTAATAGTATTATTAATAAATATTATAATGCAAATTAGCATTCATATTAAGTACTAATACTAATTAAGAATAATTTAAATACTAAGTATATGTTATACAATATTTAATTTAATATTAAGTAAACAAACATAATAAAATATTAAAGTTATATAATTTAGCATCAATTAATATCAATATTAAGAAATTACATAAATTTGGTGTAAATTATTATTGATATATCATCAAAATAGGTAATCTAGATAATTTAATATCATCAAAATACAATGAAACTATGTACATAGTTTTAGTAATTAGTATATATAATACTACTATTAAGTTTAAATATATATGTATACATTTACATTATTATTAATAATAACTATATATTGTGTACTACTAATCTAATATTAAGTAAATAAAAAAACTTAAATTATAAATTATACTTTAATGTAAGTAATATCATTGCAAAACTACGTAGTTTTGATCAAAACTACGTAATTTTAACATCTAACATAAATAGTGAATTAAACCTTATCAACTATAATTTATATCAGTTACATATTTTATACTACTAATCTAATATTAAGTAAATAAAAATATTTTAAATTAAATTAATTTAATATAATATTTATTTACGTTATTATTAAATAATATAAATTTAATTACAAATTATACTTTAATGTTAAATAATATCATTGCAAAACTACGTAGTTTTAACATCTAACCTAAATAGTGAATTAAACCTTATCAATTATAATTTATATTAATTACATATTTTATACTACTAATCTAATATTAAGTAAATAAAAATAATTTCAATTAAATAAATTTTATACATTATTAATTTACATTATTATTAAATAAATATAATTTTAATATTAAGTAATATCATTTCAAAACTACGTAGTTTTAACATCTAACCTAAATAGTGAATTAAACATTATCAACTATAATAAGAAAAAGGGTGTATATATATATACTTGTAACATTTTAATTCAAGTTTATTAATTTATTTATTAGTTAGCACTATTCATTATTTTTTTTGTAATGTTTATAAAGTAAATTTTTTTATTATTTATTTATTGATAATAAATATAAATTTAATTAATAATATAAATCCATGAATTTTCTGAACTGTACCGTACCATACCGATTCGGTCTGAAAAAACTGAATTTCCGTACCAAAAAATAGTATAATATGCTATAGAGATTTTTAAATTTATTACTGATACTGGAGATTTAATTTAAAATTTCTGAAATTTGATATGATAATGAAAATTAATTTCCTTCATCCGTGCTCACGACCTAATATAATTCTCTCCAATTTTTTTATAAACATATCTAAATCCAAACTGTACTATCTTTTGGGCTTTAATTGGTTAGTTTGTTAGTAATCCTCGGCACTACCTCAAAAATAAAAAGAGCATTTAATAAAAATTCATCACGCAACTTAACAACTTGAGTCAATTTTCCTATTAATAAAATTTGAGAAAAACTAATTAAAGTCATGTATGTACAGATGTGCATATATATATATATTTTTATTTTTAATAGAGGTGGCTTAAACATCAATCAGGCGTAATCTCCGCTGATCAGGCGATGCCTGGTCAGCTACAGCGATGCCTGGTCACCTGCAACGATGCCTGATCATAAAAGCGGCACCTCTATACTCTACAGGTGAATTTGGCAAATTTTACAACTGCAACAGATGAAGCTCCACTCTATTTTAACCAACAATATTCACTAAAAAATTATTTTCTAAAGTTAATTCACTTTATTGCTTATGAGAGAATAACAATAATTCTACTAATTTATCAAGTATGGCTCATTTTCTAATTTTACGTTTTATTTCAACATTAGTTTCCATGCATCAAAGACAAAACAGAAAAAAATAAATCAACATCCATCTGTTATCTTATGGAGAACCTTTGAAGAGTTAAGCTTCAAAATCTTAATAAGGAAGAAGGAAATTACAGCTCTATTGCCGATTTAAAATTCAACAGTGAACAAAATCAAAATCAAGGCTAAACAAGTGGAAACACATATCTCATCGTATAAGATTAACTATGACAGCATAGATGAAAAAGATCTCAGAAATTTTAGACAACAATTTCAACAAATTTCTCTAACAATGGAGCTGAAGCTAGCAGAGAAAGAAAAATCACCCACAATTCCACAAATCAAAAACTTCAAATCCCTCTTGATCAAAAGCCTTCACCTCCACAAAGATCTTCACCTTCCTATAGCTTCTCCTCCCTTCCCTTTTGCGTTAAGTTCCAGTCCTCTCTTTTTCTCTTCTTCGTTTTTCTTCTTTTTAATGCTACTTCTCTCTCCTTTTCTTTTAATTTAATTCCAACATTTGTCGTACAAATAGCTGAGAAATTGACACCCACTTAAATTTCACTCAGAAAGTCAGAAGTTCCTTCTTAGCCCTAGGGGTGAGAAAAAAAACCGAAACCAACTAACCGAACTATACCGAACCAATTAGTTTGGTTCAATTATATATAAATTTGGTTTAATTTTGATTTTTGATAATATATAACTGATTGGTTCGGTTTGGTTTCAGTTTTTAATTTGAAAAATAAAAAATAATCGAATCGACCGACTTAAATATATATTTATTATAAAAATATTAAATAAAACATATTAATTAGAAAAAAATATATACAAATATAAAAATTATAAATAAAAATTTTTTTTTTAGTTATATAATTAAAGAATAAGCTTAAAAATTATAAAATAATAAATAAAAATTTTATTTAAAAAAATTAATTAACAGAATAACCGACTGAACTAAACCAAGTCAGTTCAATTAATTTCAATTTTTCCTCTAATTTGGTTCGGTTACAATTCTCTCTTAATCAATTTTATTGATTCTTTAACCAAATCAATCAAAACCGACCAATGCTCAGAAGCCCCTCTAAAACTCCTTTTATTTCCCTTTAACCCTTTCCTTATTTATCTTCTTCAAATTAAGTCTTCATGAATATTATATTATTAATTATTATTTCCATATTATATTTCCGCGGGCGTGGATGTTGCACTGTCGCTTATTTGTCCCAACTTTATTTGACTGACAAATAAGTTCATCACTAAATGCTTTTTTTTAAAAAAAAAAATTTGTAGTGTTAAAGTCCACCCTCTCTTGACATTAAATGTATTTCACACATATTTTCTGTTAAAAAAATTTAAAAAAATAATAAAAGAGTTTAATAAAACATAATAAATAGAAGGAGTTCAATAGAACGAATCTTAAAGATTTTGGAGCCAAATAATGAGTTTTTGGATTTATTTATTATAATGAATGCACTTGTTGCATGATCAAATCGTCCAACTTTTTGAATAATGCTATTACGAGTAGATTAAGGTTTTACCATCTTATTTATCAAGTTAATTGATTGGATGGTGTATATGAAAAAGGGTGATTCTGTAACACCTCAAAGCAAGGCTCACCCATTGTATATATAGAGATTTACATAAGTAGGTTTAAACATTACAGCTATTACTTACCATAAATAAGAAGAATTCGATTTTTATACAAGAATATAAAAACTCTATTCCTATACAAGAATTGTATTCCTATATTAGAACAGAAAACTTCCTCTATTACTCCCCTTCAAGCTGGGCATGGGTAGCAATGCCCAGATTGTTACGCAAATGACAGAAAGATGAAGTTAGAAGACTCTTGGTAAAAATATTAGCAAGCTACTCGGACGCTGCAACATGACGAACAAGAATATCTCCCGAACGAACCCATTCACGAACAAAATGTAAGTCAACCTCGATATGCTTGGTTCGCGCATGATTGACAGGATTAGTAGCAAGATAAGTGGCAGAGACATTATCACAAAACACTTCAATAGGCAAATGGGGCAGAAGATGTAAATCTGTCAAAACAGACCGCAACCAACAAATTTCCGCAACAACAGCAGCAAGGGCCCTATACTCGGACTCAGCACTACTACGAGAAACAGTATTTTGCTTCTTCGCGCACCAAGATATCAGTGTTGTACCTAAAAATACATAAAAACCTGTTGTAGACCGCCTAGTGTCAGGGCATCCAGCCCAATCAGCATCACTATAAGCAACCATGACATCCAAAGATATTTTACGAATAGGTAAACCATAAGTAAGAGCGGCATGAACATAACGAAGAATTCTTTTAACTAGCTGCCAGTGAGACACCTTAGGATTATGCATATACTGACAAACTAAATTCACAGCATAACTCAAGTCAGGTCTCGTAAAAGTAAGATATTGCAAACCCTCAACTATACTTCGATACAACGTAGGATCAGAAAAAGGAGCATCAGATGTCATTTGCAAAGGTCGACTTGGCAACGACATGGCAACAGATTTACAAGAGAGCATACCAGCACGCTCAAGTAAATCAGAAGCATATTTTTATTAACACAAAAATAAACCATCAGGCAAGGATTGCACAGCAATGCCCAAGAAATAATGAAGAGCACCTAAATCAGTCATCCTAAATTCTTTCTTTAAGGATCCAATTAAATCATCCAAAAGTATTGTAGTAGAAGCAGTTATAATAATATCATCAACATATAACAAAAGAACAGCCATACCAAATGATGAAGAATAAACAAACATAGAGTAATCAGCTTTGTTGCCTTGAAAACCAAGCTTACGCAAAAAAATAGTGAACCGATCAAACCATGCTCTTAGCGCCTGTTTCAGGCCATAAAGAGCACGATTAAGACAGCAAATATAGTCAGGATGTAGAGAACTCACATAGCCTGAGGGCTGATGCATAAACACAGTCTCATTTAACTGTCCATGTAAAAAAGCATTCTTTACATCTAATTGGTGAATCGACCAACCATGACTAACAGCTAGAGTAAGAACCATTCGTATCGTGGCAGGCTTCACAACAAGACTAAAAGTCTCATCATAATCCACACCTGGGCGTTGATCAAAACCTTGTGCCACCAACCGAGCCTTATGCTGTTCAATAGAGCCATCAGCTCGTTGCTTCACCCGATAGACCCACTTACACCCAATAACATTAGCTCCATGTGGTTGTGGAACCAGAGTCCACATGTTATTGGACATAAGAGCGGCATATTCATCATCTATAGCTGTTTTCCAGCATTGTTGTTTTACTGCTGATGCAAAAGTGCGTGGTTCATGAAAGAGTGTGCCACTGTTTTATAAGGTAGAAAGGAGTGACACAATTTCTTAGGTTTGCGAGTGCCATATTTATTCCGTGTAATCATAGGATGGACGTTCAAAGTATGAGGAACAGAAGAAGATGAATTTTTTATATGGTCACGTGCATGAAGAACCGGTGATATGGTGCGATCAAGTAAAGTAGAAAGTTGATGGGGGTAAAGGTGATGATGAAGGAGTATTAGATAGTGATGAAATGGAGTGAGGAGGCAAAGATGGTGAAAGAGAAGGATTGGAAGGAAGAGAACTAGACAGATTTGGTGAATTAAGAAAGGATTGTGTTTGGGAGAGAGATATTAGTTTTGGAAAAGAGAAAGATGGTTGTATTATGGATGGAAAAATGTCTAAAGCAGTAGGATTAAAAAATAAACCAAGACTAGATTTCATATTCAATGTAGGTATATTTTGAGAAACTAATTTGGAATAAGGAAATTCATCTTCAACAAAGGTTACATGTCTAGATGTAAAAACTTTCCCAGTCTTTAACTCATAGCAGCGGTAACCTTTCATCAGAGTAGAATAGCAAAGAAAAATGCATCTGCGAGATCTAGGTGCCAACTTGTGTGGAATTAGATTTGTTATATGCGCATAACAAAGAACCCAAATACCCGAATATCTGTAACAGCAGGTTTCCTACAAAATAACATCTCAAAGGGAATATGAAAAGCAAGTGCAGCATGAGGAATCCTATTAAGAACATATACAGCAGCATGCAAGGCTTCAACCTAAAACTGTGGCGGCAAATTCGCTTGAAATAACATGGAACGAACTGTATTGAGTAAGGTACGGTGCATACGCTCACGGCTCATCCATGCCATTTTGTTGTGGCGTTTGAGGGCAAGAAATACGTGATATAATACCACTATTATGAAACAGTTGTTGAAACTTATGATTCATATACTCACCACCACCATCACACTAAAATTGTTTAATAGACATTGAAAATTGATTTTTAACTTCCTTTTTAAATTGGAAAAATTTATCAAAAACTTCGCTTTTATGTCTCAAAGGATAAATCCAACAATATTTTGTATATCCATCCAAAAATAAAACATAATAACGAAACCCAGAAAAAGAAGACACAGGAGATTGCCAAACATCAGAATGAATAATAGAAAGAGGACAAGTTGCATTATTAATGGAATCTAAAAAGGAAAGTTTAATGTGCTTACCAAGTTGACAAGCATTACAATGAAAATCTAATTTAGGAAAAGAACAAAGATGTGAATTATTACTAAGAAACCTAGACAGAACAGGAAATCCTGGATGTCCCAATCGTCTATGCCATAATGAAGAGGAAACTTTTGAAGAAAGAAAAACTTGAGGTGTGAATTCTTGAAGAGAACCGGTGGATAATGGATAAAGGGGACCACGACTACTGCAATGATGAAGTGTTGTCTGTGTTGTTGGGTCCTTCACAGATAAATCAAAAGAATTAAAATTTATATTACATTTATTATCATGAACAAAACGATGAAGGAGACAAGATTTTTTGTGATAGAAGGAACAACAAGAACAGTGTTGAGTAAAATTTTTGAATTAGAGCCCAAAAGTTGTTTATGTCCAATATGAGTGATAGGAAGTTAATGACCATTTCCAACTGAGACAGTGTCAATACCAGTGTATGGAACAAATGAATCAAGAATACCTATGGAGTTTGTGGGCTTTTTACCATTTTATGGTAAAAAGCTAAACATTTTATCATTTTATGGTAATTTTCAAAATAATTTCTAAAATATGGTAATTTTTTTTTTTAAAAAAAAATAAAAGTCTCCTTTGTATTCCGCCAGTCAAACTGGCAGAATACAAATAAAAATAAAAAAAATAACTCATTCCGCCACTTAAAGTGGCGGAATGAGTTATTTTTTTTATTTTTATTTGTATTCCGCCAGAATGCCTTTTAATTAAAAAAAAATTGGTTTTGTGGCAACGTGCATGGCCATGCACGTTGCCACACTTTTTTCTTTTATATATATATATATTTTTTTTTGGCTTATGTGTTATATATTTTTTTTAGCTCACGAGAAAGAAAAAATTACGTAAAATTTTTTTGTCGTAAACCGTTTTGTAAACGGATGTCAGAACAGTAATTTAATGAATAGTAACTTTGCATGTGACTATTCTTGTATTGTCAAAAAATTATGATATTTTAGAAAATAAAATATATAACGAGGAAGAGAAAATTACGTGAAATTTTTTGCCGCAAGCCGTTTTGAAAACGGATATTGAAACAGTAATTTGATGAATAGTAAAATAGTAACTTTCGCATGTTACTATTCATATAGTGTAAAAAATTGTGATATTTTAGAAAACAAAATATATCATGAGGAAGATAAAGTTATGTGAATTTTTTTGCAGCAAGCCGTTTTGTAAACGGATGTCGGAATAGTAATTTGATGAATAGCAACTTCGCAAGTCACTATTCACACAATGTAAAAAATTGTGATATTTTAGAAAACAAAATATATCACGAGGAAAAGAAAATTACGTGGAATTTTTTTACCGCAAGCCGTTTTGTAAACAGATATTGGAACAGTAATTTGATGAATAGTAAATTTTGTATGTTACTATTTATGCAGTGTAAAAAAATTGTGATATTTTAGAAAACAAAATATATCATGAGAAAGAGAAAATTACGTGAAATTTTTTGCCATAAGATGTTTTGGAACAATAATTTGATTAATAGTAAAATAGTAACTTTTGCATGTTACTATTCATGCAGTGTAAAATATTATGGTATTTTAGAAAACAAAATATATCTCAAAGAATAAAAAATTACGTGGAATTTTTTGCCACAAGCCGTTTTGTTAACGGATGTCGGAACAATAATTTATTATTTTTATTATTATTATTATTATTATTATTATTATTATTATTATTATTATTATTAATGCGTGGAATTAAAAACATATGAAAAAAAAATAATGGGCCTTTATGGCCCAATGTAAAGGAAATAAAAAAAAATAGCATTCCGACCACTTTAAGTGGCGGAATGCTATTAAAAAAAAAAAAAAAAAAAAAGACAAATCCGCCGCTTTGACTTGCGGAATTGTCATTCCGCCACTCAAAGTGGCGAATTTGTAGTCAACATGCCATGTAGGCAAAAATTAACATAAATTAGTAATTTTTTTTAAAATTACCATAAAATTGAAATTTTGAAAAGAAAAACCACAAAATGATAATTTTTTATATTTTTTTTTGCCATAAATTGGCAAAAAGCCCGGAGTTTGTCATATGGTGGGTAGCATCAGTGTCAGCGAGCCATATAGAAACTGTCCATATAGAAAATTACGTGGACTGACTGCAAAATTAAACAAATAAGTGTAATTGTTGGTCCGCTACTTCAAGTGGCGGACCAACAATTTTTAATTTTAATTTTTTTAAATTATTATTATTAGTATTCATTAATTATTGTTCCGACATCCGTTTACAAAACGGCTTGCTGTAAAAAATTCCACGTAATTTTCTTATCCTCATGATATATATATTTTTTAAAAATATCACAATTTTTTATACAGCGTGAATATTGACATGTGAAAGTTACTATTTTACTATTCATTAAATTACTGTTTTAACATCCGTTTTCAAAATGGCTCAAGGTAAAAAATTCCACATAATTTTATCTTCCTTGTGATATATTTTATTTTCTAAAATATCACAATTTTTTTACACTGCGTGAATAGACATGCAAAAGTTACTATTCATCAAATTATTGTTCCGACATCCATTTACAAAACGGCTTGCGGCAAAAAATTACATGTAATTTTCTCTTCCTCATGATATATTTTATTTTTTAAAATATCATAATTTTTTATACAGTGTGAATACTGACATGTGAATGTTACTATTTTACTATTCATTAAATTACTGTTTTAACATCCGTTTTCAAAACAGCTCACAGTAAAAAATTTCACGTAATTTTATCTTCATTGTGATATATTTTATTTTCTAAAATATCACAATTTTTTTACACTGTGTGAATAG
>CATIWO010422205.1:0-13215 GCA_949673435.1 Macaranga tanarius
TAATTGAATTGGATTTGCGCATATGCAGGGATCTAGCATATCCCAAAATCTAAATTCAAAGATTGAGACTTAATTACAATTAAATAAATATTAATTTGGACTTGATTTAATATGTGATATTAAGTTCAAGGACTAGATTAATATTTGCCTCCAAATGTATTCACATATAGGCCATGAGATGGACCATAAATATTAATAAAGATAGGCCATGAGATGGACCATATATATTAATTAAGATGGGCCATGAGATGAACCGTGTATATTGATAAAGGTGGACATGAAATGGACTTAGGATAGAGCTTTATTTAAAGAGTTTAAATAAGCCCATATGTTGTCTAGTTTGGTATGGAGTGGTCCTTCTCTAAGTGTAGAGAAGCCCATAACTTTAGCCCATATCTATTAAGTGTTAATGATATCAAGGCTAAGGTTATCCATGTAACCAAATACAACCTACTCACTTGAAAAGTAAAGCCATACATATATATTGAGTGTGAGACACTCAATATATAGCAATACATATAGCTTGAGTATGAGATACTTAAACTATGTCAATGCATATAGCTTGAGAGTGAGACACTCAAGCTATGGCAATGCATGTGGATTGAGTATGAGATACTCAAGCTATTAACAAATTGTTTATGTTGATAGTTAGTGGAGTGTGTAGAGACAACTAAGCTAACTAATGCTAATGCACATTTGAGAGTAAATTTGATATTTTAACAAAAGAGAGAAAAGGATTGAGAGTGTCTTCTTCCTTTTTCTTCTTCAAGTGTAGAGAATTCAAATATACAAAAGAGTTGTGTGCTTTCAAGTTAAAGCCTTTATTGTACAAGAGTTGTACAAGTTCAAGTCTATCATCCATTGGAGGTTGCATCCTTGTTCTATACATTCAAGCTTGGAGTAGCTCTAACAAGATCTTGGGTCAAACATAAGAGAGGCTTGTAGGTAGAGCTTTACCATCCTTGAAGATTATCCTTATGCAACATGTGTGTTTTAAGCTAGAGGCTTCACATTTGGGGAGTTTAGAGCTTGTAGATCAACAACCAAAGCTTATCAAGTGTGCTACTAACTTGGAGTTTTGTAAGTGTTACCAAACCCTTAGTTGCTAGGTCTTGTATTATGAATGCATAACTTGGTTTTTTTTTGATGTATTATATTATTCTAGATGCATGTTTAGCTATGTATTTGCCATGTGATATGATCTATGGGCATGGATGTGGTTCATGTGTAATGCAAGAGTTGCATGCAATCAAAATTTTTAAAATTCCACAGTTTTGGTTGTTGCATAATCACACATTCCTTCACACGTATGGTAAGTATACCTATCACAGAAAGATAGATTGAATTAGTTTCAGTTTGAATGTTTTTTATTCCCTTACCTATTTTATTTGATTGCAACACTTATCGAAGAGGTCACATGCTACTACTACCTCTACATCAGTTGCCGCTACTACCTCTACATCAACTGCTGCTTCGATTACCATTTCATCAAGAGGTACTGGCCCTTATGTTCCTACTCCAGGTTCCTCTACTTCCTTTGGAGTGATCGTCGTGGGTGAGTTGGAGTTTTATCCCAATGGTCCATGATTTGGATCTGCAAGGTCGAGCCTATCGAAAAGACTTACTGATGAGTGGCTATGCTCCATTGAGCTTTGTGCCCCTAGAGACCACTAATGTGAGTTTTCCCTCCTCATTGGTATTTTCTTTTCTTATGCTAGTTATGAGTCTGTTCATCTTCATTTAATTTGCATAGGTACCGATGATGATGGTGAAACAACTATATTAGTAAGCCTCAGATCTCCAGAGCTTTCATTTGGAGTTATATTCAAATGCATCGATATGTTTCCTATCAATGCATTTATGTTTATAGAATGATAGTGCAAATGCTAATGTATGAAATATGTTATATAGAAGTAGTATTCCACCGAGGTCTAAGGTTGGAGTGATCAGATCGCGTATTATGAGACCTAGGCACATTTTTACCACGATGAGATTTACAACTATCAAAGTCGGGTTGAGGATTTAGAGCACCAAATATCAAAGATGCATATGCGCCACCTAGATATAGGTCCAAGTAGTAGCGGGTCAGGATCCTAGGAATGACTTCACTGCTTAGAGATAGGATCTCGATGCATTTGTATCATTATTATACTGTATTGATGACTCATGACTTATAGCTCACACTTGCACTGATGTATTTATTTCTACTGTTGTGCACATTTATAAGATTTTTCTCAGTCTTCTTCCTTTAAATCTTCATGAGTACCTTTGTATGAAGAATAATGAAATATCTGCTTTGAAGTAGACATTTGCTTTGAAGAAAATATAGGAGGTCTTCTAATAGTGTGCCAAAATCTATCTTCTAATAAGACATATATATATATATATATATATATATATTAGGGGTGTGAAATTAGAAAAAAAAGAAGTAAAATAACAAATTATTCCTATTAGCTTAGTGGTTGGCGCATGTGCCTCTTTTTTTTAGGAGCCCAGCCTTGAGTCCCACCCATGCCATTTCATCTTTTTTTATATATATATATTTTTTCTTTCAAGTAGAAAGAAAACTTGAAAGAAAAAATAAAGTAGCAAAGCTGAGATTCGAACTTAGTGTCTCCAACAAAAGAGGCGCATTGTCTCACCATTTTATTATAATCATTCTATTGATACATGTTTGTTTTATTTATATATAACAATAATTATATTCTATGTTTTGGTAGGGTTGGTTCCAACCAATAATTTTCAAATGAAAAAGAATAGAACCCAAGCTGAATCAAATTTGCTTGGTTCAATTTAGATTTTCGGGGTAGTCGGATATTAGTCACTTCTACCATTAATATATGCCATACAATTTTTTTTTAAAAAAATTTAGCTTCTTACAATCTAGTGGGCCAATCTAAATATAAGTACAAATCTTTTTGTTTTCGTCTTCTCATTTCCATCTATCAAATTTGCTTTTTGAAGTATAATATATATATATATATATATATAAGGCCTATATATAAGTGTTTTCTTTAATTTTAGCTTTGCGCGATCTAATGTACCAATCTATATACATGGACAAATCTTTTTGTTTTTGTATATTAATTTTGATTTTTCAAATTTAATTTTTGGATTATAAAACATTCATAAAAACAATTACTCATTATATATTTCAATTTTCTTTTAAAAAGCGTTGACAACACAATAGTTATTATTATTTTGTTAGGATGAACAAAAAGTCCTTGAATGTTTCCATTCTCTTAAACATTCATGGGTATCGCTATACCAAGAATAATTAAATATCCACTTTGAAGTAGAAAGTCATTCAGTTTGAAGAAAATGTTGGAAGTCTTCAAACAGTGTGCCAAAATCTCTCTCTCTCTCTCTCTCTCTCTCTCTCTATATATATATATATATATAGTTTAATATCATCTTTCCATAGTCTAGTGTGGCAACCTATATGCAGGTACAAATCTTTTCATTTATGTCTTTTTATTTTCATCTATAAAATTTATTTTTGGTAGTATAAAATATTCATGAATGCAACTATTCATTATATACTAATTTTTTTTGTAAACATTGAAAACACGACCTTTTCTATTTTGATAAGGTAAGCAAAAAGTTTTTGAATGTTTATGTTCACTTGGATCTTAATGAGTACCTCTATATCAAGAATAATGAATTATTTGCTTTAAAGCAAAGAGTCACTCACCTTAAAGAAAATGTTGGAGGTCTTCAAACAGTATGCCAAAATTATTAATCCAATATATATATACACACACACATAAACAAATCTTTTCGCTTTCATCTTCCCCTTTCCATTTATCATATTTATTTTTGGTAGTATAAAAAATTAATGAATGCAACTACTCATTATATATATATTTTTTCTTCTAAATTATTGACAAAACAACAACCATTTTTATTTTGGTAAGATGAGGAGAAAATCCTTGAATTTTTTTATTCTCTTGAATCTTCATGGGTATCTCTATATAGAGAATAACAATATATCTACTTTAAAGCATAGAGTCACTCACCTTGAAGAAAATTTTAGAGGTCTTCTAGCAGTGTGTCAAAATCTCTCTTCCAATATGCAGTATATATATATATATATATTCCATTAGTATGTACATATACAAGTTTATTGTTTTAATTTCAGCTTTCCATAATGTAGTGTGCCATTATATATATAGGTACAAATCTTTCTGTTTCCGTCTTTTTATTTCCATATACCAAATTTATTTTTAGCAGTATAAAATATTAGTGAATGCAAAAATTAACAACACAACAACCATTATTATTTTAGTAAGATTAGCAAGAGGTTCTTGAATGTTTCTTCTCTTGAATCTTCATGAGTACCTCAATATCAAGAATAATGAAGAATTTGCTTTGAAGTAGAAAGTCACTCATCTTGAAGAAAATATTGGGGGACTTCTAATAGTATGCCAAAATCTTTCTTCCATTGTGCAACATATCCTATTATTTTATACATATATAAGTCTTTTTTTAATTTCATATTTTTATAGTCTAGTATGCCAACCTATATATAGGTACATATCTTTTCATTTCAGTCTTCTACTTTCCATCTACCAACTTTATTTTTTGGAGTATAATATATATATATATATATATTCCATTAGTATGTACATATACAAGTTTGTTGTTTTAATTTCAGCTTTCCATAATGTAGTGTGCCATTATATATATAGGTACAAATCTTTCTGTTTTTGTCTTTTTATTTTCATATACCAAATTTATTTTTGGTAGTATAAAATATTAGTGAATGCAAAAATTAACAACACAACAACCATTATTATTTTAGTAAGATTAGCAAGAGGTTCTTGAATGTTTCTGTTCTCTTAAATCTTCATGAGTACCACAATATCAAGAATAATGAAAATTTTGCTTTGAAGTAGAAAGTCACTCATCTTGAAGAAAATATTGGAGGACTTCTAATAGTATGCCAAAATCTTTCTTCCATTGTGCAACATATCCTATTATTTTATGCACATATAAGTTTTTTTTTTAATTTCATCTTTTTATAGTCTAATATGCCAACCTATATACAGGTACATATCTTTTCATTTCAGTCTTCTACTTTCCATCTACCAACTTTATTTTTTGGAGTATAAAATATTTATGAATGCAAAAACTCATTATATGTATATTTTTTTCTTTTAAAGCTTTGACATCACAACTACCATTATTATTCAAGTAGGATAAACAAAAAGTCCTTTAAGGTTGCTATTCCCTTAAATCTTCATAGATATCTCTATACTGAGAATAATGAAATATCTGCTTAGTCACTCCCCTGAAAAGAAGTGTTGAGTTCTTCAAATAGCATAATTAAAATCTTTCCTCCAATATATATATATATATGAAAAGAAGTGTTGAGTTCTTCAAATAGCATAATTAAAATCTTTCCTCCAATATATATATATATATATACATACAAGTACAAATCTTTTCATATTTTCCTTTCATTTCCACCCATCAAATTATATTTTGGGAGTATAAAATAGTCATGAATGTAAGTACTCATTATATATTTAGTTTTTTAAAAGTATTGATAACACAATAGACTCATTATAAATTTGTTCTTTTTTTTTTTAAAGTATTGACAACACAATAGTCATTATTATTTTGCTAAGATGAGCAAAAGATCCTTGAATCTCTTTATTGCTTTAGAATTTCATGAGTACCTCTATACTGAAAATAATGAAATATTTGCTTTGAAGTAGAGAGCCACTCACCTTGAGGTAAATGTTAGAGGTCTTTAAGTATTGTGCCAAAATCTTCTATATATATAGCCCAATGCATAGTTTCACTCCTTAATTTTAACCTTTTAGTCTATAACACCTCTCAACTTTGATTTTAATTAATATAACTTCTAAACTTTTATTTTAGACTTATATCACCCATAAAACACATAACAATAGCACATGAAATTTTTGTGAGTTGATGTAGAAAAAGAAATCTGACATTAAATACTTATCTATCTAACACCACAATTAAAATTGTAAAAAAAAATTAATCAGTTTTTAAATTACAATAACATCATTCATTTATTAATTATTAAAAATTAAAAACAAAATAATCAAAACTTTTCTTTTATCCAAACTATTTCTCTTTAACAATTTAACACCGTTATTGATCATTATCTTCTAACTCTTTTGCCTTTCTTCTTTTTGTTTTGTATGCTACAACTAATTTTTTTTTTTTTATCTTTTCATTTTTTTGACTTTGCTCTTTTATTTGCCTTTTTTTCTTTAAATAAAATTAGAGAATTATCCTTTTGCTCATTATTGCTACATCAATGGCTTCTTCTAGAAATAAATCATTTGGCACCTCTCTTTGAATTTATTAAAATTTATTGTTTTCATTGTCACAAATACAAATGTGTTGAAATCCTTTGTTGTTAGAAATCTGCAATTATTAATCTGGAAGTTATTTAACATGCAACACTAGTATTCCTAATCTACTTATCTACTAGATCATTCTATTTGTTGTTTGTGCGTGCGATTTCACAAATATAAAGTTTCAACAAACTGTGAAAAATTGCAATGGTCAGTTGAGGAGCTATTAAAATCCTTCATTTCATCGTTTTCATATTGTTTCATTTTGGCAAAAAGTACAAAGAAAATGGAAAAATGCATAGATTAATTCTATTTGAAATTCTATAATATGAGGTGAAATATTTTGTAATATATATAACACCCCTACTTATCATGACTTTCATTAGTATACTCAACTAATGGAAATAACCATAGAAGAGATATTATCTAAACTTATCATAAAGAATCTCTTAACAACAATTATTATAAAATGGAAATACTCAATTTAATTATGAATAAACTATATTCATTATATTTCCAATAAATTTATTTGATGGAAATTAACTTACTATAGTACAACAACATATATTTTCATTCACTTTATTATATTTCAATGTGGTTCTGAAAGTACTAGCTAATATACAATTAAATTTAAATAAAACAACGTAACAGAATCTAATGACCCTCTCTCAGCTTCTAGAGATCTCCACCTCAGCCACCCGATAGGTCGTCGTTGTCCACCGCGTTGTTATCTCTCAACTACTAGCTAATCAGGTACTATACACCTATACTAAAAATTTTAAATAAAAGAGTGTGAGTAATTTCGTAAAGAAATTATCCAGTGAGTGAATAAATTAACTTAGGAACTTTATCATAAGAAATCTCTTAATCCTTTATCCAGTAATTAAAGCAATAATACACAAATGAAATTTAAGATAATTTATTAATATTCAAATAACCTATCATTCAAATATGAATGCAATTAGGCACTCTCTCTAATCGTCCATCAAAAACCTTCACTATTTTAAGTAATATACTAGAGGTTCAATTATTAAATAAATTAGATAAACACACTATAATGCATTCACAATTAGTATTCACCACTAAGCTCATAATGAGAGCATCATCAAAGTACCCTATTCACATATTACCATAATCTCAACCATACTATAATTCAATATTATACTAATTCCAAAAGGTATAAATCATCATATAAATGACAACGATAATGCTGCTTAAGTTTGATCAGCACTTAAGCCAATAATAACTTGAGTGTTAAGCTAAATTGATATATTTATTTGGCCCCAGGTAATAGCTATACATACATCTCGAATATAATTTTCATCTACAAGGTAAAATATCCTCCCGGCCCCTAACAACGACTATGCATACTTCCAACTTATATATATAAGGTAATGTGTACACAACCCCTGTCAACAACTATACACTTACCAACTTAAACCCATAAGATAATATGTACATCCGGCCCCAGGCACTAGCTTTGCACATTTACCAACTTACAACTATATAGTAACATGTGTATTCGGCCCCAGACATCGGCTATACACATTTACCATGTACATCTGTAAAGTAGCATGAATATCTGGCCCCAAGCAATGGCTATACATAATAACTCAACCATAATTATATCAGGTAACAGGCATATCCGCCCCTAGGCAATGACTCTACATATTTACTAACCATGTTCCAAATATGGATTTGCTACTACATGGTAGTATATGTATTCGGCCTTAGGCTTCAACTATACATATCTACCAACCTACCATGTCCTAGACATGGAATTTTTAACTCTTAGTGCCATATTCATTTAAGGCTACATCATTTTTTAGGAGTTCTCACGTATCTTTATATCTCTCATATTTCTTTATGCCTTTTATATTAAGCATTATTATCAAAATTTCCAATATAGTTCTGATATTGAATTTTATTGGAGTATTTTATATTTTTAGTCTCTATATTAGAGACTTAAACACCTTTTTTATTCACTTAAAATTTTGGATGTTGCAATGCTTTCACTTAACTCTCTATTTCTTAAGTCTTTATATCCTTATCAAGAAGGAATAAGATTTGAGTATATATATATATATATATACACAATTACTTTAAATGTCACCATTTCAACCTTATAAGATTTTGTCCCATTTCCATTCAAAATACATCAATTACTTTGGTTTACTTCTCATTTCCTTATTTCAACACCTTCCCTGGTCTAGATATCATTCAATATAATTTAGTCTCTATGTCTGAGACTCGTAAGTTTAATAAATGCTATTATGCTTTATGACTAAACATTTAAAGTCTTTATCCTTACATCATTTAAGTTGATTAAAATGTGATATTCTTTTCATAATTGTTTAGTTTAAGAATTAAACTTTTCAACTACCCTTTCTCTTCCAGAAAGAAGGATTCACCCCAACCTTTAAGTTCACTTATTGTGTTCAATCACCTAGTGACAACTATTTTCAACTCAATCATATGTATTTTTGATAAAATAAGTTCCATTTGACCTAGTTTGGGTCAATTTAGGTGACTTTAGGGATTATATGGGTGTTGACATGCTGCTAGTTGAGGTTTGGTTGTAAAATTTTATATTTAAACCTATTTTTCACCGGCACCAGTCATAGAGGCGCCTCTTTAGTACGAAAGTGCCTCCTCAATGCCAATGAGGCGCCTCCCTAGTGCGATTGAGGCACCTCCCCAGCACTAGGGCACCTCCTCAGTGCATGAAGGCATTGCCTCAGCACACTGAGGCACCTTCTAATCAATCAGGCGGCGCCTGATCGACCCGCAGAGGTGTTCTTCACTCAAAAAATGGTAGAAATTCAACTAAAAACCCAAGTTTTCAATGCAAATTGCTTCATAAACTACCACAAGACATATTATAACTCATCCAACACATCTCTAACATGATAATATGAACATTATACTTGAAATCACAATTCAAATAATAATATCTACACCAACATCCAAAACTATAATATTTTTAATTAAAATCAAGAAAAATAACTAAAAAAAAAATCCACTCACTTGATTTAAAGCTCAAATTTGTTAAATCCTAATGTTGGTAAAACCTTAGCTACAGTGCCCAAGTTTCTTCTTCCTCTTCTTTCTTCTTTTTCTTCTTTCCTTCTTTTCTTCTTCCTTTCTTCTCTTCCTCATTCTGCGTCAAAAACGCAGAGTTTCCTTTTTTTATCCCTCATTTCTGTACTCATTCCCTATTAAATCCTCATATATTATTTTCCTTTTAAATTATTCCTTAATTTCTTTCAATTTAATCTAATTTTTTATATTTAATTTTATTAGTAATTAATTATTTTAAATCCAATTCCCCCCAAAAATAAAACTTAAACATATTTAATTAAACCATAAATTATTAATAAATCTCATTAATTCAGTCCTGAGGACACGAATGTGAAGCGATAAGATTCAAAGCAATCAAAATCAAGTAAAATTTTTAACATTTTGATTACATGCAACTCTTGCATCAACACTAGAATCCTACCCAACCCAATATCACATCACAAGTAAATATATATAGCCAAAACATGCATGATGAACAACATTTCAAATCAACAACCAAGTCATATCAACAAGTCACAAAGCCTACCAACTAAAAGTTTAGTAACACTTACAAAACTCCTAAATGAGTAACACACTCGACAAGCTTTGGTTATTGTGATCCACAAGCTCTAAGCTCCCCAAATGTGAAGCCTCTAGCTTGAAACACACAAGTTGCATAAGGAAGATATTCAAGGGTGATAGAGTACTACTCACAAGCCTCTCTTCTTTGACCCAAGATGCTTGTTAGAACTCCTCTAAGCTTGAATGTGTAGGACTAGATGATAAGCTCTAATGGATATCAATAATGGATGTAGTCTTGTAGAACTCTTGTACAACAATGGCCTTTAACTTGAGAGTTCATAACACTTGTGATGTTTTCTATTCTATACACTAAAAAGAAGAAGGAAGAAGATGAAATATCAATATTGTTCTCTCTTTTGTAAAAATATTAAAATGTCACTTAAATGTGCATTAGTGTCTTGTCTCTATAACCACCCACTAACTTAAACACATATACTTGATAATAGCTTAATTGTTTCACACTTAAGCCATATGCATATGTTAGCTTGAGTGTCTCACACTCAAGCTACATGCATATGATAGTTTGAATGTCTCACACTCTAACTATATGAATGGATAGCTTTTTGTCATAAGTGGGATTAGTTTGGTTACAAGAATAACCTTAGTCTTTGACTTGATTAATCCTTAATGAGTTAGGCAAAGGTTTTGGGCTTATTTAACCCTTAAATAAGGTCCACACCAAACTAAATAAGACAACTTATGGGCCCTTTTAAACTCTTTAAATAAATCCTAACTTTAATCCATCATTAATAATTCATATGGTCCATCTCATGGCCCATATCCATTCTACTATTTGGAGGCAAATATTAATTTAGTCCTTGAACTTAATATCACATATAAAATTAAGTCCAAATTAATATTTATTTAATTACAATTAGTCCCAATCTTAGAATTTAGATTTTTGGATATGTTAGATCCTCGTATATATACAAATCCAATTCAATTAATTTAATTAATTAAATAAACTCTTTAATTAATAATTATCTTCATTTGTGCAACTCTTGTGTGTGTGACTTACTAGGTTCAAGTCTAAATGGCAATGGAAAATAATATTAACACTTAATATTATGGAAACACATTTCCATGCTAAATATGAAAAGCCCAATTAATCATATTTAGTTCCTATAAATCATGAGTGACCCCTAGCATAGATATCACAACTACTCAATTAGAAACGAATGCTATATGTAGATCCATAAGAACCATATAACATAATTACCGTGCACTAAATGTCCTTTCATTACAAAATCCCGATATCGACTAGAGTCACGATTTAGTCAAACTTTAATTGCCTCAATCATGTGACCTCATCTTAAGTTCAAATCTCGATAAAACATGACTATTACTAGAAACTCCTTTCTAACACCGAAACTCTTTTTAGGTAAGTCTAGTTTAACCTAGCCAAGTAATCATTCATTAAGAAAAACTTAGATAGCATAGGATCTTATCCCGGTTCACTTCAGGTAATGAATTCCATCTTGGTCGATAATTTACCCCTACATATAACCAACTAGAGCCACCACACGCTATAGGTCCAAACGTGGCTAGCACGGGTATGTAAACGGTAACAAACTCTAACCAACCATATGTGGATGACCATTTCGTCTCAAGACAAAGGACCATATGCACTATTATATCCAATATTATGATTATTGACTAAAGTGAATTTCCATACAAACATAAATCTTATGTCACAGTTTGATCCACCCATCATATGAGTATCCACATGTCTATTCTGATATTTCATATCAAGTAGCATGAGACTCACTAACTCCCACTATCAATATCATATACCGATCAAGAAAAATAAACAGAAGTAATAGTCTAGGGATTAATACTACCTTTATATTAATCCAACGAACTATGAACATTTATAGTATATATATTAAATAAGTTTGTCACTCATATTATTAATTTTTGATAATAAACTCATTTAATATAATACTAAACAGTATATATTCAAATAAACAAACACTTTTTCTAAATGAATATTTTATTGCCACAAGGATATATATATAATGTCTACATATAAGAATGGCCCTAGGGCACATCTACACAAACAATCTCCCACTTGCACTAGCACCATTCACTACAATATCTAAGACCCATCTTCTAAAGATAGTCATCTAACTGTAGCTGCGTGAGGGCCTTAGTAAGTGGATCAGCTACATTGCCAGCTGAAGCTACCTTCTGCATGAGAACATTTCCTTTTCCAACAAGCTTCTTGATAACATGATAGCGCCTTTCGATGTGTTTGGATTTCTGATGAAACCTCGGTTCCTTTGCCAATGCAATGGCTCCATTATTATTGTAGAAGAGAGGGAGTACCGACTCAAAGGAAGGAACAATAGCTAGTTCGATAACGAACTTTTGAATCCAAGCAGCTTCCTTAGTAGCATCCGATGCAGCTATGTACTTGGCCTTTGTAGTGGAATCAGCAGTGATACTCTGCTTGGAACTCTTCCAGCTCACTGCACCTCTATTACAGGTGAAGATAAACCTAAAGATAGACTTTTTATTATCCACATCTGACTAGAACTCAAAATCTATGAAGCCCGTAAGCTGTAAGTCACCTCCTCCATAAGTCAAGACTAAATCCTTAGTCCTTCTCAAGTACTTAAGGATAACATTAACCGCCACCCAATGCTCCAAGACTGGGTTGCATTGAAACTTACTAGTCATACTAACAGCATAGGTAATATCCGGCCTAGTACATAATATAGCATATATTAGGCTTCTTATAGCCGAAGAATAAGGAACTTTGGCCATCTCCGCCGTTTCCTTAGATGTTTTAGGCAACATCGTCTTGGAAAGATGGATACTATACCTAAATGATAACAATCCCCTCTTAGAATTAAGTATGTTGAACCTCTTAAACACCTTTTCTAAGCAAAAACTTTGAGATAAGTCTATCATTCTCTTCGATCTATCTCTATAGACTCTAATCCCGAGAATATAGGTAGTATCTATGAAGTCTTTTATTAAAAAGGTCTTAGACAGTCGTACTTTCACAGAAGTCATCATACCGATGTCGTTCCCAATGAGAAGTATGTCATCAACATACAAGCCCAGGAAAGTGAGTTGGCTCCCACTAACCTTCTTGTAAACACATGGCTCATCCTCGTTCTTAATGAAACCATAAGAACGGATAGCCTTATCGAAACGATGGTTTCAACTCCGTGAAGCTTGCATTAGACCATAGATAGATCTATGAAGCTTGCACACTTTTGAGCTA
>CATIWO010422223.1:0-11054 GCA_949673435.1 Macaranga tanarius
CTAAAGAATCAAACTCCAAAGCACTATTCAGAACAGTGGCAAATAACTCTTAAATCATCAAATTTAATTACTGAACAGTAATACATTCTTAATTCATAATCATGAACAGTAATCCGGTCTTAGGACACGGATGTTACAATATATGTCGTATTTAATACATTAAATTACAGTATTTTTATCGGGTTCGTGCTCGAATATTTAATAATATATTTGGGTAGAATTAAATTGTATAAAAAATAAGTTTAAATAAAGAACCAAAATTGAAACCAAGAAAGTTTGAGGATTAAACATTCAAAATGGCTTAAACCGCCAATTGAAAAAAAAAAAAAAAAACTACACGCGTTGCAAGGAAAAGGGTGGGGATTGACTCACCCACCCAATTTGTTTGCTATGCACGATGGCCAAACATATAAATGAGGAATGGATGGCCAAACATATAAATGAGGAATGGTACCATTCTAGTACCATTCTCATAAAGAAATAAAAATATATTATATATATAAATATATATATATATAGAGAATAATTTTCTTTGGTATTAAAGAACGAGACGAACCGGGAGGAGTAGGAGGATCCTACAAAATTCTTGTGAGTGAATATTTATTTTTTTAATTTATTTGTTTATTTTATTTATTATTATGTGTTTATTTATTTATTATTTGTTTATTTATTTGGCCATTTATTTATTTCGTTATATATTTTGTTATTTATTTTGCTACATTATTTATTTATTTTAATTGGATAGTTGTGTATAGTCGAAGTCTAGGGCCGAATATACATACTACGATATAGGTGTAAATCCATGTCTGGAATATGGTATGACTGGTAAGTGTGTATATTCATTACCTGGGGCCGGATACATATGTTACTATAAATGTGTATAGTTGTTGCCAAGGGCCGGTGCACATTTGTAAATATAGGGTTGGTGAAAATGTATAATCGTTGCTTGGGGTCGGGTACACATTCTACCCTATGGAAGTAAAGTAGTTATGTTGATAAGTGTGTATAACCGTTGTTGGGGTTCGGGGTACACATCTTACGTTTTGAACGTAAGTTGGTCATATGCATAGTCGTTGCTAGGAGTCGGGTATATATTCTCCTTTGTAAGTGTAAAATTATATCTGAGGTATATGTTTATCTGTTGCCTGGGGCCAGATACATATATTAAATTTAGCAAAGGCAGATTTGATTGAAATGTTTTAAAAGGATTATTTTAAATAATTCTTATTAATTGACTATAAATGTGAACTTATTTAATTTTTATGATTAAGCCGGAGTGTTATTTTTATTCCCTCACTGAGTATTTTCCGCTGAAAATACTCACCACTCCTTTTTATTAAATTTTTCAGAGTTGAGTGGTTGTTTGGGTGATAGCTAGATATTTCAAGAGAAACAGGAGTAGTGAAGAGTTGAAAAATAATATTGTATAGTTAGGATATCGGTAAATATACAATATTGTTTTAAAACAGTTGTAAATTAATGAGTTGCATTGCAAGATTGTATATAACAGTGATGGTAATATTTTGGGATGTAATATGATTTAAGAGTTATCTAGTGGACGATCAAGTAAGAAGTAATAATCGGCCACATAAGTATCTAAGTTAGGAAGGTTAAGTGTGCGATTTCTAATAAGGGTAGTGGTGGGGTCGGGTGTTACAATTTTAATTTAAATTAAAAATAATTTAAATTAACTTTGATTAATTTCCACATAAATTAATTATTAATTATAATATATGTATAAATTAACATTTGACTACATGATATTAAATTAATAGTAAATAAATAAATATTAGACTCTTGGTATGTAACTAGTAGACAATTCTGTGAAATATTACATTACAATTGTTAATTTAAATGCAATTAAACTTCTACATACTATATCATAAAAGCATTTAACTAGTTGAGTCATATGATATGACAATATATATATATAAATACAGAAAAGACTGAAAACCGATTAATCAAATCGATTTATTCGGTTTGATTTCAGTCTTAGATACTAAAAAATTCGGTTAGTCAGTTTGGTTTCAGTTTTGATTTTGCAAACTTGAAAAAATTGAACCGACCGATATATATATATATATATATATATATATATATATATATATATATATATATATATATTAAATAAACTATATTAATTAGAACAAATTATACATAAATATTAAAAGTATACATTAAAAAATATTTTTTAAGTTATATAATTAAATAATACACTTTAAAAAATTATAAAATAATAAATAAAAAATTATTTAAAAAATAAAATTAATAAAACCAAAAAACTGACCGAACCAAACCGAGTTGGTTCGGTTATGAATTTTCAGGAGGTTCAGTTAGTTGGTTTTTCCGATTTGGTTCGGTTTAAACTGAAACCAACTATGCACACCCCTATATATATATAATGGAAATTCATTTACATAAAATAAGTTTTCCTATTCGGTTCGATTTTATATATAATTTTTTTTATAATTATTTTCTATCAACTAATTTTACACATTCTACCATTTATATTTTTATACTAAAATAATATATAAAATTTAGAAAATATGTATTTGATTATATTATTTTTTGCTTATATATATAATTTTTGTTAGATTTTATCTTTTTATGAGCTTAATTTTAACTTAATTTTAAATAACAATAACATAAGAGATAAACATTCTTTTTAAAAAGTCATTCTCATTATTATCTTATTAAAATATTTAAACCTTCTTAACAGGTAGTAGGTCATTTAATGAAGGGTTAAAATTAAAACAATTAAAATTATGTGACACGGTGTCATGGTGACACTATAAAAAGTCCCATATATATATACACCTTTCACAAAATTCTAATATAGTAGAAAATTTGCGCTTTATTCTTGTGAGAGAAAGGATATAACTTATTTTTAATTGGTAAAAGGTACAAAAAAAACACTATGAACTTTCTCGTAATTAGCAAAAAAACCACTAAATTAAAAAAAGTATATAAAAGCCCATAAACTCTTAAAAGTGGTTTAACTAAATCATTTTTTAACTTTTAGTTAACAGAGTTAAGTATTTAATTTTTTAGACTACAAAAGGTATAAAAAAAAGTCCTTAATCTTTCAATTAAACCCTAAATAGTTTTAAAATTTAAAATATTTATTTATCTTTTATTAATTAACATTTTTTTTAAATTTATTTTAGAGTGCACAATTATTTTTTAAAAATTAGTTATTTAAAAAAATTAATTTATTCTTGACAATTATTTATTCTAAAGCTTATGTTACTTATTTTCTTAAAAATAATTTTTAAGCATAAAAATTATTGGCAAAATTTATTTAAAAGTGTAAAAATTATCATTAAAAAAACTTATAGACATAAATTATTCTAAACCATATATTTTTATTCTTAAAAAATAATTTGAGTGTAAAAATTTTGATTCTTATTAAAAATTATTGACAAAATTTTTTAAAAGTATAAAAATTATCATTAAAAAATTATTGATCTAAATTATTCTAAACTATATATTTTTTATCATTAAAAAATAATTTAAGTATAAAAATTTTGATTCTTATAAAAGTTTTTATGATTCTAAAATTTTATTATTTAAATTCTGATGTTGTTTAAAATATTAACAATTGAAGCTCATGAAATTTAAATAATAAAATTTTAGAATCATAAATATAAATGATATAAATATAAATATAAATATTTTTATCTAATAAATAAATAAAAATCTTTAATATAAAAAAATTTTGATTAATATGGCCAAAATCTATAGGTCAGCTATCTCTCTAAATTATTGTATGTCAAATTTATTTTCCATGTTTAAATAATAAATTTAAGAATAATATTTTAAAAATGTAGAATATAAAACAAGATATATTTGTCATTTAATAAAAATTTTATATATCAAAAATACAATATTATCCTAAAAATAAAATAAAATCTCCAAAATACCCTTTTTGTAGCGTACATCATGCAGTTTAGAATTACTCAAAAAGAAATTACTCACTAATTATTATTATTTATTTTTTCAAAACAGGAAGTACACTTTGTTAAATTATAAAATTTTAGAATCATAAAAATTTATTTGAACCACTTTTAAGAGTTTATGGGCTTATTTGAACCACTTTTAAGAGTTTATGGGTTTGTATATACTTTTTTTAGTTTAGTGATTTTTTTGCTTTTTATGAAAAAGTTCATAGAATTTTTTATACCTTTTACCTTTTTTAATTCAAATTAAAACTTGAAATTCATATAATATGATTAATCTTTTTTGGTTAACTCAAGACAAAAAGGGACACCAAAAACTTGACTACTGAGTCGTATCAGTGAGGAAACTCTCAAGTGCGGTTTTATTGGAAAGAATTTGTCTGCCTATTCTGACCGAAGAGAACGAGCATTCAGCTTAATGGATGAAGAGCTAATTAAGGGACAAAATGGACTAATTCCAAAAATTGAAAAAAGGACTTCCGCCCCTTTTTGCTTTATTTGTAGGATGGCACCATATTGGGCAAGCGAGAAGGCAGGCAAAGCTGAGCTTTTCGGAGCGAACCAATCTTCTATACATACTAGCTAGTTGAAGTTGGAGTTAGATTTTTTCTAAGTTGTAGAGGCTTATTTTGATCAAATTACGGAGTATTGAAAATAAGCTATAGCTCTTGCTTCAGAAAATTATATTGAAGCACAAAATTTGTTTTATAAAGATATATGAATAAACTAAATATATATTAATATAATATAATATATAAATCAATTATATATATACATATTCAACTATTACATATAATACATTCAATATAAATAAAAATATTTTTTCAAAAATATCATAATATTGACATGGTGTGAGCGTGACTATATATGTAATTAGAAAAGTATACTTAACAATCATGCTGTTATGATTTTCTTAATTGTAAATATGTTTCCTTGTTCTCATTTTCTCTCTAACTTTTATCACATGTGATTAATTAATAAAAAAATAAACAAAGTTTTTTTTCATCTCCATGTCTTTGATGAGAAACATGACAATTTTTATATATGGAAAATCACATGAAATTAATTACTTGGTGGTAAAAAAAAAGCACAAACTTCATAGCATTATTTAAATAACAACAACACAGGCTGTGAATTGCTCGGACTAAAGGTTAAATTGCCCCCGAACTTTGTACTGAATGGTCAAATAAGTCGAATTTAAACTTTTTTAATAAATTAGGACAATACTTTTATTTAAAAGTTAAATTGGCCCCTCAATACTACAATCAGCTCCTTAAGTTTTGATAGATTAACAAAAGACGCCCTACATATTTACAGATACCTCCCTAATATTTTAAATAGTTAACAAATTAGTCCATATTTTAGAAAAAAAATTAATTTATAAATTCTAAGTTTAAATTATATTCAAAATATAATTTATTTATAGTTTGTAAAATTAAAAATTTAATAATATATTATATTAATATATCAATTTAGTTATCACCCATAATTAATTTTGAAATATTAAATTTTTATTTATTTATAAATTAATTTTATTTTTTAAAATTATACATGACACTTAAATCTATCTATAGATTCGGTTGGTCATTATTATTATTATTATTACATATACCTCCCATTCGGTAAAAAAATATAGCAATAACCTGAATCTATTATTATTATTATTATTATTATTATTATTATTATTATTATTATAAAAATTAGTTTTGTATCATTATACTTTTATTATGTTGTTAGGTTTTAAATAATAAATATACTTTAATAATATATTGTTAGGTTTTATAATGTATTGGTTAGGGTTTAGGTTGTATTTAAAACCTAATAATATATTTATTATTTAAAACCTAACAATATAATAAAAGTATAATGATACAAAACTGATTTTTATAATAATAATACTAATAGATTCAGTTTATTATTATATTTTTTGACAGAATAGGAAAGTATATGTATAATGACCAACTGAATCTATAGATAGATTTAAGTATCATGTATAATTTTAAAAAATAAAATTAATTTATAAATAAATAAAAATTTAATATTTTAAAATTAATTATGGATGAATAACTAAATTGATATAGTAATATAATATATTTTTAAATTTTTAAATTTTACAAGCTATAAATAAATTATATTTTGAATATTATTTAAATTTAAAATTTTTAAATTAATATTTTTGCTAAAATATGGACTAATTTGTTAATTATTTAAAACATTAGGGTGATATTTGTAAATGTGTAGGGGGTCTTTTGTTAATCTGTCAAAAAAAAGGAGCTGAATGTAGTATTGAGGGGTCAATTTGACCTTTATTGCAAAGTGTTATGTTAAATTGGCCTAAAAAGGTGAAAAATGGTTAATTTGATCCCAAGTGAAAAGTTTAAGGGCCAAATTGACCTTATTCCTTTTAATAAATATAAAAGTTTTTGCTGCAGCCATTGATCAACCAAAAAAAGCACCAACTTTATGTAGTTTCTCATTTATTTATTTTTATTTCAACATGCATAATTTTCTGTTTTTTCTGTGATATGAATACTTTTTGTAATCAAATACACTAATTTTTTCCCTATTCAACTCACATATAAACATCAAAAACATTTGACCTCGAAGAAGCTACACCAAAAATGGAGATACTGATCTCTCTGCTTCTCCTCTGTAACTTGCTCAGCAGCTCCCTATAATTCCCAATCAAAGAAGCTATAGTCAAGGAAATCCAACTCGCTTTCGATCAAAACAAGCTCACTTCAACACAACTGGTCACATTCTACTTGCACCAACTCCAGTCCCTGAATCCTCTACTTCGCAGCGTACTTGAAATCCATCCAGATGCATTGGATCAAGCAGAGAAGGCTGATCGAGAGAGGGAGATGAATAAGGGGCGTATATCATTGGGAGAGCTCCATGGAATCCCTGTGCTGATCAAAGACGGTATAGGGACAAAGGACCAGTTGAATACCACTTGTGGGTCGTACGCTCTACTCAGGTCTGAAGTGAGGCGTGATGCTGGTGTGGTAGAGAAGCTGAGAAATGCTGGAGCTGTTGTGTTAGGGAAGGCGAGTCAGAGTGAGTGGTATGGGACTAGGTCGACGAAAATGCCTCTTAATTGTTGTGCTAGAGGTGGTCAAGCTGTGGTTAGTATTTCTTTAATTTTTTTTTAATAAAACACATATTTTGCCCCAATATTTCTTGAATGAATTTAATATTAAAATAAAAATAAAATATATAAATCCAATATATACACATCAGCAATTGTTAAACAATGAAAACATAGGAATTCTCGCTTAATTAGCCTTTTGAGTTCGAACCATGTGGATGTAATCGCGATAAATAATTACTGAGAGACTTCGATTCAGATCAAATTGGATTAGTTAGAGTCTGTTGGTCTTTGACCCTTTAAACATTGAATTAATGAGCGTGCTAGATAATTTGAGGTTCACCAACCTTAAGGATCTGACTTCTACAGATGATTACTGGTAGAATAAGGGACTTAATTCTAGAAGATTCCTAAATTAGCTAAAGGTGAAAGAGCTAAATTTAATATTGAAAATACTCTTGATATTAAAAGTAAAAGAACAGGATCAATTGTATAAAGAAGTTAAATGATATTAAAAGCTAGAGAACTGAAAAGGAACTGTAAAAATTTATTAAAGAAAAACTGGAGAACTAGTCTATAATTAAAGTTTGAATGAATAAAGATATTTACAATAAATTGAAATGGAAATAAAAGCTGAAATTTGATTGTTGTTGTTAAAGATTGTTTATCTGTGAAGTTGTTTGTGAAATTGGTTGTTATTGTGTCCTGTTTGCAGCAAGAGCTTCTTTAAAAATCTCCATTGTAATAACTGTCCTTAATTAGCTTCCCACAAGGCACATTTCCACTAAGCAGAGGCCCCCCACTAGATAACTCCACTTCTCCACTCTTCACATATATCTATTTCTCCATCATATAGTAACTCCCCATAATACCATTATTTCACTACTCCTCACTTAGATCCTCCACTTAGCAGCAGTTCCCCTAGCTCCACTAAGTCACATTCCTACTTTGTAGTTCTTTCCCTCATGATGTTCTATGTGCATAATAATTGTCATCACTGTAAATATCTCTTTCACTTGATTACCATCTTCACGAAAAACAATTAATTAATTATCTTAGGTCTGGATCATCTATGAGTATTGAATTTTAATAAAATAAAAAATATGATACAAACAAAGTCCAATAAATTTTAAATAGCAATAGTTCAAGAAAAAAATAAAAAATAAGAGGCAAAATATCCAAATTTTCTTTTTATTTATTTTTACCATTTTCTTTTTGCTATCATGTATGCGATTGGGTGTCTTTTATCATGTATATATATTGGTCAATTACGAGCTTTGGCTCATGTTGAATTTAAGAGCTTACAATATAAATAGAAAATCACTCTGGTATAACTAAGCAATTCCGAAGTAGAGACAACTGCAATATCACCAGGTTAAAAATTTATTAGTGTTAATGATATGAATGATAAATGTGATCACTGCCACATAGCATATTGTTAGATTATTTTGCATGCAAATCAATACTTGTGTAGTTTAATGTATGTGAACGATTCTAACACTATAAAATCTAATGTACTCTGGATTGGTTTGGGAAGATTAATGTTCCTCATTTGGACTGGTTTGATTTTCAGGTTTCTAATTCTTGAACAACAGTAAAGAAATATGCTTATCATATTGTTGCAACAAATAAGATTGATTTGGAACTGATATATGTGGATTAAAGACTGCTTAGATGCCACTTGAAGATTTGAGCTACTGAGCTTTGAAATCAGCTTCAACTATAGCAGAAATTTGCTGCTATTGTTGTAAAAAAGAAAATTTTTTGAAATTTGGAAGTATCAACTATGAGCTTCCTTTGCCTCCAAAATCTGATAAAATGTAGGTAAGATTATTCAATTGTAATTTCAAGCTCCAACAGCTCCTTGAATTTGGAATTGAACTTGAAAAGCTTTGATATGGTTTCCTGAACTTGTCTGTTTAGTTCAGCTCTTTTTTTTTTTTTTTGCTAATCTTGAAACTCCTCCTTAAAGTAGCTCATTGATCTTTTTCTTTGAAAAAATCATTTTTTTGGTCATGGAGAAACTATCTTCAATCTTCACATCATCTTAAAGAAAACTCATCTCCATCTTTTTTCCTTTTGGCAAAACTAATTTTCATCAAGTCTGAAATCTTCTTTGTAGTTTAAAGACTAGCTCAGGTTTGGAACTTCTAGTAGTTTAAGGACATACTAAGTCCAAATCTTAGTTCTGAAATTTTAGATACAATTTAAAGACATATTAATGTTTCAAATTTTTGTCAATTTAATGATATGGTTGGTCCAAATTTGGCATTTTAAGGGTTTGTCTAGATCCTTTCTTAATTTCTGAAATTCCGTTCACAGTTTAAGACTGTTGAAGTATGAAATTGTAATTGAATAAATTCCCTTTTTTTTTGCATAAAAATTAATAGAATTATTAGATTGAAGTTATTTTGTGGAGCCAAAACTCTTTGCTGAATTTTAGTCAAATTAAAATCCTCAATTTCAGGATTATATTGCGAAAAAGTGAGTCAAATCTTTTTGTATAAGTGGTTGATAGGTGACTACTTGATCATTGTAATATTTATATATGTTATCAATGAAAGCCAGCATGTGATAGAAGACTTTCATATCTTTATCAAACTTCTTCATTTTATTTAAACTCAGAGATTCCAACAAAGACATGTTCGGCTGAAATTTTCTTTTAAATTCTTTTGAAAACATTATTTCTTTGTAAAAACTAGATGAAAACTTGTTAAAATTCTTAAACAATCTCATAAACTTACTCCAAATGATCTGAAATTGGTAAACAAATAAAGTTAAAGCTTTTTAACATAACGAGCAACTGGAATTTGCAAAAAAAAAAAAAAGAATCAAAATATTGCAGCAAAAACTAAAATTTTCTGAAATGAAAATTTTTCCTCTCGTTTGTTCTTCATGGTTGGTGTGGTTCAGGGTGAAATTTTCTTTTTTTCTCTCATCTCTCAAGTGTTTAAAATCTTAAACACTCTCATTAACTAACCTCATGCACTTGAAGGACTAAAGCTCTGATACCACAATAAAATCTAATGTAATCTGGACTGCTTTAGGAAGATTTTTGTTCTTGATATGGACTGGTTTGATTTCTTGGCCTCTGTTGAAATATTTTGAGTGAGAATCTCACATTGGAAAAGAGAAGAGAATAGAAGAAGAAATGCTTATAATTCAAGAGTTGGAGACACCTAAAAAGGCCCAAGTTATTTTAATGCAAGACTCCACCTAAGAAGAAGAAAAAGACCAAATTTTTGAAACTTTTAAAGTCCAGCACTCCAGCCTTTAGGCCCGGCCCGCTTGAAATTTCCAAGACCTTCTAGTTTCTGAACAACAGCAGAGAAATCTACTTCTCATGCATGAGATCAGCTTCAACAATTGCTTAAAAAGGAAAATTTTTTATGAAATTTGGAAGTCTCAACTATGAGCTTCCTTTGCCTCCAAAAACTATTCTTCATACGAAATGCATTCAAACAGATGTAAAATTATTCAATTGCAATTTCAAGCTTCAATACAGTATCTAGCATTTTTCAAAATTAATTAACAATGATTCTATGTTACCATTTTTTGATCAATGCAACCGCCAATAGCATATGAAATTTTAATGTGAAAATTATATATGCAGAATCCTTATGTGAAATGGGGAAATACATGTGGTTCAAGTAGTGGATCAGCAATATCAGTAGCTGCAAATATGATCGCAGTATCTTTGGGGACTGACACTGGTAGTTCTATTCTTTATCCCCCTAATCACAACTCTGTGGTGGGGATCAAGCCAACTGTTGGACTCACCAGCCGTGCTGGTGTCATTCCAATTTCACCTCACCAAGACACAATTGGGTTAACAATTGTGAATTGAATGGACTACTGTTGATGAGATTTGAATCCTCATCTGTACTTCTAATAAAAATTGCAGGCCTATTTACCGAACTGTATCATATCAAATGCAGCGTATGTGCTTGATGCAATTGTTGGCTTTGATCCAGGGGACTATGAAGCAACAAAGGAAGCTGCTA
>CATIWO010422254.1:0-16466 GCA_949673435.1 Macaranga tanarius
GCTCATTTGCACAATTTGGGAGAGAGAAATTGATATCAACATTAGAGAGAAAAGTTGTAGAGAGAGTCTTCTTCATCTTCTTCTTTCAAGGGTTCTTGATATCAATCAAACACAAGAGTTGTGTTCTTTCTTCTTAGTCCAACATCTTCAAGGGTCTCACATGGCAGCTTTTCAAGGAAGAAATCTGTATGGTCTCATGTATGAGAAAGTAGATGATTGGTTGATGAGAGTAAGAAATCTGTAAGGGGAAGCTTTCACATGGCAGCTTTTCAAGGAAGAGTTTGGTAGGGAATACCTAACTGAGACTTTTCAAAAGCAAATGAAGGTTTCTTTTATAAATCTGGTACAGGGAACAATCTTTGTCAGAGAATACGCTGACAAATTTGAGGATTTATATCAATATGAAAAAGATATGTAACCTAGTGAAGAAGCCACAAATGTTAAGTTCCAAGATGGCTTGTATGTGTCTCTGAGAGGAAAGTTGAACCTTTATATTGGAACAACCTTTCGAGGTTAACTAGAAAAGGTGATGGAATAGGAAAGACTTGATAAGGAGTTGGAAACAGTAAATCGACCGAGATCTTATTATTAAGAAGGATCTTCGAGGCAACCTTGGAGGGGTAATAATAGTCGGAAGTCAAGGTTTAATCCCTACTCAAGGAGTAATCAATGGTCTGAAGGAAATGTATGACCATAGGGTAGATAGATGTCTGTGAGACAACCAGCACCTTCTTTCTGACCAAATACTTTCAAAAATGTTTCGAGAGGAGGAGCAGCTATACCTTGGTGTAATTTATGCCGGAAGAACTATGTGGGCAGTTGTAATCGAAGCAATGTGAGGTGTTTTAAGTGCAATGAGTTTAGACACTATGCCTGGGAATGTACTAAAAGTATGATTGGGGAACCCTCAGTACAAGGATTGAATGCCTTTAGAATAGAAAGAGTGGGGAGGCCCCTTATTGCTACAAGACCTATTGGTGCTAGAAGTGAGGCTAGTAGAGCTCCATAGGCTCAAGAGGGACCTACAAGACAAACCAGTGCCGTAGAGAATGTTCAATAGGCAAGGATTTATACAAGGGGTATGCCTATGTGTTAATTGGCATAAAGTCATTAAGGATGTTGTGGCATAAACTCAGCCCATACCGAGAATGCACCAGACATAATAAGGGGTATGACTTTTATTTATAATAAATTGGCATATGTGTTAATTGATCCTAGTGCAACTTTCTCTTTTATATCATCTACTTTCATCCTGCATAATAAGTTTGAGTTAGATGATAGAGATGAACTAGTTTTGGTTAGCATGCCTGTGGGAGTTAGTGTAATCTATGATAAAGTCATTAAGGATGTTGTGGTTAAAATAGGTGATGATGAGATAGAGTGGGATTTTATGCCCTTACCTCTTAGTGATTTTAATGCTATATTAGATATAGATGGGCTGAGTTGCTCTAGAGCGAATGTAGATTGCTTTGAGAAGCAAGTAGTGTTTAAAAAGGTAGATGGTAAAAAGATTCATTTCGTGGGAGAGAATAGAAAAGCCCCAACTAAGATAATTTCAGCTATGATAGCTAGAGTATCTTAGGAAGGGATATGATACTTATCTAGCCTTTGTGGTAGATAAAAAGATAGAAGAGATAGATTTAAGGAGAATACCCATAGTTAATGAGTTTGAAGATGTGTTTCCTGAGGAGTTTCCAAGATTACCACCCGATAAGGATATTGAATTTAAGATTGAGTTGTTGTCGGGTACAACTCCTATATCTCAAGCTCCGTATAGAATGGCTTTGGTAGAACTGAAACAGTTAAAAGTGCAGTTGTAAGAGTTATTAGATAGAGGCTTCATTAGGCTGAGTTTTTCTCCATGGGAAGCACCAGTGTTATTTATTAAAATAAAAGAGGGGTCGATGAGATTATGTGTAGACTATAGGCAACTGAATAAGGTTACAGTTAGAAATAAGTATCCATTGCCGAGGATTGAGGATCTATTTGATCAACTTCAAGGAGCTACGGTGTTTTCTAAAATAAATTTGAGGTCAGGGTATCATCAATTTAAGATTAAGGAGTCTGATGTTTCTAAAACTGCTTTTAAAACAAGATACGAATATTATGAGTTCTTAGTGATACCATTTGGGCTTACGAATGCACCAGTAGCATTCATAGACTTTATGAATAAAATGTTCAAACCTTATCTAGATAGGTTTGTAATTATATTTATTGATGACATTCTCATATATTCTAAGTTAATCATAGAGCATGAAGATCATTTAAGGGTTGTATTGGAAGTTTTGAGAGAAAGCAACTTTATGCCAAATTTAGCAAATGTGAGTTTTAGTTGAATAAGGTGGCATTTCTTGGTCATGTAATATCATCTGAGGGAGTATATGTGGATCCAAGCAAGATTGCGGCTATAGAGAATTAGGAACCACCTAGGAGTGTGACAGAAATTCGAAGTTTCTTAGGGCTGGCAGGGTACTACAGGAGATTTGTGTGATATTTCTCAATTATTGCTTCAGCTCTGACGAAGCTATTGAGAAAGAATGTGAAATATCATTGGAATCTTGAGTGCCAGCGAAGCTTTAAAATTTTGAAGGAAAGGTTAACTACTGCACCTATTTTGACCTTACCTGTAGAGGGAGGTAGATTTGTAGTTTATAGTGATGCTTTGAGATAAAGGTTAGGTTGTGTGTTAATGGAAGAGGGCAAGGTAGTTACTTATACATCCAGACAACTGAGACCACACGAGCAGAACTATCCCACGCATGATTTAGAATTTGTAGCTGTGATTTTCACCTTAAAGATTTGGAGACATTATCTTTATGGGGAAACATGCCAAATATTTACTGACTACAAAAGTTTCAAATATATCCTTAGCTAGAAGGACTTGAATTTAAGATAAAGGAGATGGGTGGAGTTGCTGAAGGACTATGATTGCACGATTGAATAGCACCCGGGTAAAGCCAATGTAGTGGCAGATGCTCTTAGTCAAAAATCGATTGGGAATCTGCATTACATTCTTGCTATTAAGATTGTAATACCCGTATTTTTATATGCACTGTTCATGTATATTATTTTCATGACATGTGAAGTAGAGTTATGGTTTACATCTAAGTGGGGCATGTGCATGTTGGTAGAGAGGGACCTTTTTGTAAGATAAGTTTGGACTATTTTATCACAAAAGAAAGTTATGGATTATTGTATAATAATCCTATTTTAGTAAGGGGGTGTAGAGATTGGTGATATTTGTTTATTATTTTATTAAGAGATATTATTGATTGTTATTATTTTATTTAAGATTTGTTGATAATTATCTATTATTAATTATATTATTATTATTATTATTATTATTATTATTATTATTATTATTATTATTATTAGATATTATGATAATATGTAATGATTAAGAGAGACTTTTAGAAGGTGTAAATAGGGTAATTTAATTGGTGAAGGGTGTAAGTGTGTGGATATATTTGTGCAGGAAGATTGTAGAGAAATTCATTAGAGAAGAAAAAAAGAGAATGGTTTTTATTTGGCTTGAGAGGTTTTGATAAATTCTCTACTCATTTAAGAATTAATTTAGGAAGCTTTAGGTGATCCATAAGCTTTTGGGAGCATCATTTTGGTAAGCCTAGCATTTATTTTGGTTATTTGAGTTAGGTTGTTGATGTTGTAAATTCGGTTCTATTTTTCATATTGCACTAGTCTTGGTATTTTTATGATATCTTGAGTTGTAGACCTCTGATTTGAGCAAAGTTTGATGCTCTAGAAATTTCAAAGTGTCCTCTATAATTTTTATGCTTTGTTCCAGAGCTGATTTTGCTGTTAGGTTCGACTGGTAGGACTTGACATTTTCGAGCTCATGCGGTCAACTTTATTTTGTCCGGATTTGATAAAAAATTCATAATTAATTTCATACATGTTCAAATTGAGTGATTCTAATTGGAATTTGAAGTAGACTCATATGTCTAGTTTCAGTAATATTTTCATGATTTTTGGACTTGTGTGTGAATTATTTAGACACATTGAACTTTGAGTATGTAGTTGCCCTTTTATGATGTTAGGGTGAATTGCTATGCTTGCTTATTTAAATTGGCACATGATTATGTGTAGGAATTGATAGAGCTAGAGGAGACCTTATTCAATAGGGAGAGCTTTTATTTAAGAAGGAGTTGAAGGCTTGAGGTAAGTAATTATTAATTTAATACTTACATATAGTGATTTTCAAGTAACTATAGTTATTTAACTATATTAATTTGTGTATGCCATTTAAGTGGCAAGATTATTGAGCATGATATATATATAAATATATATGAATATGTTTTTGTGAGAAAGCATGATATATATATATATATATATATATATATATGAAAAGGTTGTTGTGAGAAATCATGATGAAAATATGTATATTTATATTGTTGATGAGAATATGAATTGGTTGATTGAGAATGTGTTGTGATACATCCTGAATATTAGCACTTGTGAGGTGCAAGCCACTTGGTGTGGTATAATATATATGTATTATTATGAGAAAGGTGAATTATGATTCACGATGAGAAAATGAAAGGAATGTTGAATTGTAATTATATGATTGTACATATGCAATTTGATATGTTAAATTGTGAATGCCATTTGAGGTGGAATGGTTGAACATGAATTATTATAAAAATGATGAAAAATATGCATATGGCATGATGTGAGGAATGTGAGGAAAATATGTATGTGTGGAGATTGAGCTCCACGGCCTAAGTCTGAGCTGGGCAGAGAGTCTTAGGTGTAGCCATTCATATGATTACATATATATATATACGTGTGAGATTTGAAACTGAGCTGGGCAGAGGGTCTTTGGAATGGCCACAGATACATAAATAAATATAAAAATATGAACAAGAAAAAGAAAAGAAAAGAAAAAGAAAAAGAAAAAGAAAAGAAAAAAAAAGAAAAAGAAAAAGAAAAGAAAAGAAAAAGTGAGTTTTGTGTGAAACCTGTGTGATGTGTGTTGAGAGTTCCGACCAGATACTAACTTGCATAAACATGCATTGTTGCACCATATTTGCATACATGTTGAATACCATATTTGCATACATATGGAATGTAAGAATGATGATGTGAATTGAATGTGAGAATTATATTGTGAATTGAATATGAGAATTATGGTTGTAAAAGATGAATGTGATGATTATGGCGGGGTGTAGATATTGAGAATATACACCCATATATATTTATGTTAACAATTATTAGATTGCTATTGATGTTATGAGTTGTGAATATATTGTGGATTGCTTCAAAGATTGTAAAATATGCTGTCGGGATAGTGACACGGGCTGAGACAAAGGCGTGTCTCAGGCCGTGTGTCAACATACAGGTTAGTTTGATTTAAGACATGGTTGTGTTGCATGTGACATTTCTGTATCTGAGAGCTATATGGCCTAGTACACGGGCGTATACATTGCCATGTACCAAATTATGAAATTTTGTATTTCGGATCGAGAGTAACACGCTTGAGTACACAGGGTGTATCCATGGCCATGTATGGATTGTGAAATTATGAATTCTAGACCAAGAGCTACATGGGTGTGTACACGGGCGTGTACATGGCCGTGTATAAATGTTACAATTTGATCGAAGAGCTACACAGGAGAGAACACGGGCAAGTTAGTAGCCGTGTATAAACATGATTTTTGGACCGAGACGAACACAGGTTAGAATATGGCCGTGTTCCAGACCATGTAGTCCTCTATTAATTATTTATATATATATATTTCTTAATTAGTTCTTGAGGATAACTATATGAATGCTTATTTTAATAATTGCTTATTGAGTCGCAAGCTCATTCCTTTGCAATTGTGGTTTTCAGGCTTGATCGATAGAGAGCTTGAAGTGAATTTAGTTGTGAACTCGAATGGGTCAAAAGGTTGGCTTAGTGTCGACATCTCCATCTTCATCATTATAGCATTTGGACATTTTATAATCAAGTTTAAATGTATTTTTTAACATTATATAATACTTGTATAAAGTATTTTCAATATATCAAACAAGAGTTTTTATTTATGTATACCTATCTTTTATTCAGAAAATTTTTCATATGCTATGTGTATGATATAATGGATGCACACTTGTATGTGGTACCTGAAGGGTGCTATAAAGATGCCCTTGTTGATTAAGCTCTGGAGATTGAATGTTGAGTTTGGCGTGGATACACCTGACAGTGTTTTGGCCACTTTAAAGGTGAGGCCATTGTTAATGAAGAAAATTGCTCAAGCCTAGAGAACCGATAAAGAAGTACTGAAATGGATTGAGGACATAAAGAGTGGGAAGAATAAAGATTTGAGTTACGACTAGCACGAAGTGTTAATAATAGGGAAAAGAAAGTATGTGTCGAATAAAGAGGAATTGAGAAGAGAAATATTAGAAGAAGAGTATTGTTCTACGTATGCGCTGCATTCGGGAAGCACCAAGATGTATCAGAATTTGAACAAGAATTATTGGTGGAAAGGGATGAAGAAGAATATAGCGGAGTATGTTTCCAAATACCTGACTTGTCAATAAGTCAAAGCTGAACATAGACATTCAGCTAGTTTTTTGCAATCTTTGCCAATACCAGAGTGGAAATGGAAACATATAACCACGGATTTTATAGTGGGTTTACCGAAAATGCAGCAAGAAAATGATGCAGTATGGGTGATTATGGATAGACTAACAAAGTTTGCTCATTTTCTGCCTATCAAGATCAGTTATAGTTTGAATAGGCTAGCAGAATTGTATATTAAGGAGATAATAAGGTTGCATGGAACTCTAGTGTCCATTGTATCCGATCGTAATCCGAGGTTTACCTTGAGATTCTGGCTAAGTGTCACACCCCTTTTCTCTATCATCAGGGTCAGTGCAACATTAAATCACTCTTCATTTATAAACCATTATATATCATAACCTTGGTACAAATAGTCATCATTACATACATACTGTAATACAATATAAAGGTTACAGTATCTTTTATACAAATAGTATATGTGCCTCTGAAGCTTACTAAACACAAGTTTATCTACAAACAACAAAAGTTGTTGGCCCAACCTCTTTTAGAACTTACAATAAGGCACTCCAAAACTCACTGTATAAGGTTATAGTATTACTCCAAATTGATATCTGAAATGTTTAAGGTACAACTACTCAGTGAGAGGATATATGTATAATTACATAAAAACATTTATATATAATCATGTAATAAAATACAGAAATACAATTTTAATCAATAACAAATCCATCTATATACTTTCCCAATAATCTTTTAGCATATCTTGATATAAATTAAGGAAAATTATAGACAAAAATCATTGAGATTAAATACATCAATATATATACATATACTATTGTACACTCAGGTGGTATCCTATAAATCCCACACAAAATTGGGAGCTGAATGTCTCACCTGGCTACCTAAAGTGCCAAATTATTATCATATATATGCGCAGAGTCATTGCCCGTCGGTAATATAATTTATTTCGTTTCACCCGGTATTCAAGGTGTGATTTCATAGGCACTTTTCTGAGTTTATTTCTTAAATCATATATTTAAAAACTAAATACTCATGTATATAGCTTAAAGTAACTTAATACTATATGATTTCAAATAGCTAGAAAATATATAATTGCTAATAGCATTTACGAAATTAATAAACATTAATCCCTTGTAAAACATAATAACACATACATTTCTGAGATTCAATACATACATAACATATATTTTAAAACCATTGTTATACTAATATCCACTCACCTGATAAAACGGTTGACAATTCTATCCCGTTGGGGCGGCATTACGCTCTACGGTTGGGACTGAGGTTCCTCCTAACAGCCATAAGCATATCATAAGATCACTAGCTTATAATCTCAATTTAATTTAATTGATCTATAGTTAAAAGATATAGTTTAGGACCCAAAAAATAGCTTAAAATTGTTCAAATTTAGGTTTCGGGCGTCAAAATGGCCACATAGGCACCGCTCAGCAGTACAAAGGCGCCCGCCTCTATGCAGAGGCGCCGCCTTTGCACGTCGCAGATGGTTTTTGCGGCTAGAATTGTAAAAATTTGACTTTAATTGACCAAAAACACTAAGAATCAATCCCAAACATCATTTTAAACATCCCATGATTCCATTTTAGCATAAACAAGCTTAAAAACTCAAAGAATCAATCAAAATATCAAATTCTATGTAAATTCAAAAACTAAAAATTAAACAATTTACTTACCAAAACTCTTCAAATAACAATCTTTGATTCCTAATAAGAGGCTTGGATTGATATTTAAATGTTCGGAATTGAAAGTTTAAGAAAAAGAAAAGAAATGGAAAAGCTGGAGAAGCAGAAGTCGCGTAGAAGGTAGAAGTAGAAAGAAACGACGTGAAATTGAAGCTCCTGCTTCCTTTCCTTCATTTTAAAAATCATTTTAGTAAATATTCTTTTTAGCCCTTTTTAATAAATATTCATTTTAGTCCCCTAAGTTTTCAAAATAATCAAAAAGGTCCTCAAACTTATTTCTAATGCAATCAGGTCCATAAATCTATCTATACCCTAATTTCTAGGATAGGGTATTACAATTCTCTCCCTCTTAAGAAATTTCATCCCCGAAATTTATATACCTATGAGGGAAACAAATGGGGATACTGGATTCGTATATCTTCTTCTCTTTCCCATATTGCTTCCTCCTTAGAGTGATTTCTCTATAAAACTTTAACTAATGGAATCACCTTATTCCTCAATACTTTCTCCTCTTGCGCTAAAATCTCTACAGACTCTTCTTTATAGGTCAAATCTTCTCTTAATTCTATTGGTTGAGGTTGCAGAATATGGGAGGGATCACTTTTGTATCTCCTCAGCATAGAGACATGGAAGACGTCATGAATCTTAGACAATTCTAGTGGTAACACTAACTTATAAGTGGCAGGTCTAAGTTTTTCAATAATTTCATATGGCCCAACATATCGGGGACTTAACTTCCTGTGCTTTCCAAAGTGTACAACACCTTTCCAAGGAGAAATTTTTAAAAAGACTTTTTCCCCGACTACAAACTCGATGTTTTTCCATTTCAAATCCGCATAGCTCTTTTGTCTATCCTGAGCAGTCTTCAAACAGCTCCTAATCGATTGCACCTTATCTGTAGTCAATTGTATAATCTCTGGACCCACTAGCTTTCTTTCTCCAACTTCATCCCAACACACTGGAGTTCTGTACTTTCTCTCATATAGCACTTTGTAGGGTGCCATGCCAAGGCTAGCATGGAAGCTATTATTATATGCAAACTCCATTAAAGGCACGTGTTTATCCCAACTTCCCTTGAATTTCATTGCATATGCTCTGAGCATATCTTCCAAAGTTTGAATAGTTCGTTCAGACTATCCATCAGTTTGAGGATGAAAGTTAGTACTGAACTTTAGCTTGGTACCCATAGCATGCTGTAGACTAGGCCAAAATCTTGATGTAAACTGCGGATCTCTGTCAGACACTATAGAGATAGGAGTTTTATGAAGTCTTACCACTTCATTCATATAGATTTCTGCCAGTTTTTCCAAGGAATAATCCACCTTTATTGGCAAGAAATGCGCCGATTTGGTTATCTAATCTATAATTACCCACATAAAGTCATTTCCTACTTGCGTTCATGGTAAACTAGAAACAAAGTCCATAATGATGTGCTCCCACTTCCACTCAGGAATAGGAAGCGATTTAAAATTTTCAGAAGGACATTGATGTTCTGCCTTGATTTACTGGCATACCAAACATTTTTCTACGTAATCCGCTATTTCTTTCTTCATACCCTACCACCAATAATTTTCTTTAAGGTTTCGATACATCTTTGTACTGCCAGGGTGCACTGAATATGCTGCACAATGAGCTTCCTCCATTATTTCCCTTTTCAAAGTTTCTGCATTAGGCACATATAACCTAGTTCCCAACATTAAAGTTACATTAATCCTGAGAGAGAAATCCGCACGAGTGCCATTTCTCACCTCATTGATAATCTTGCTTAAGTGTTGATCTTGAACTTAGGCTTTCTGCACTCTTTCAACTAATACAGGTCTCACTCTTAGGGTAGCTAATAATGCTTTTGAACCACTCAATGAAAATTCTACTCCTAAGGATCGCAGATCCAAAAGAAAAGGAAGTCTTACAACTTTTATATGAGCTAAACTGCTATAAGACCTTCGACTGAGTGCATCCGCTACTTTAGTAGCTTTTCCAGGATGATATTCGATGGTGCAATTATAATCCTTGAGTAGTTCCATCCATCGCCTCTATCGCAGATTCAATTCCTTTGAGAGAGCAGATACTTTAAACTTTTATGATCTATGAAGATTTGGCATGACTCTTCGTACAAATAATGTCTCTAAATTTTCAAAGCAAACACAACTGCTGCCAACTCCAAATTATGAGTCGGGTAGTTCAATTGTGAGGTCGGAGTTGTCTAGATGCATAAGCTATCACCTTTCCATGTTGCATCAATACACAACCTAACCCTTTTCTCGATGCATCACTATATACCACATAGCCTCCACTACCAAAAGGAAGAGTAAGAACAGGTGCTAATGTTAAACAAGCCTTAAGTTTCTTAAAGCTTTCTTAACATTCACTATTCCATTTAAACTTAATATTCTTCCTGAGCAATTTAGTCATAGGTGATGCAATGATAGAGAAATCTTGGATAAAATGACGATAATATCCTGCTAGTCCTAAGAAACTCCTAACTTCGGTGGTGTTAGTGGGAGGCTCCCAATTAACCACTGCTTCGACCTTCTTAGGATCCACAAAAACTCCTTCTGTAGAGATCACATGTCCTAAGAAAACTACTTTATCAAGCCAAAATTCACACTTGCTAAATTTGGCATACAATTGTTTATCCCTCAAAATTTGCAAGACAATTCTCAATTGTTTCTCGTGAGCTTTCTTGCTTCCTGAGTACACTAAGATGTCATCTATGAATACAATAATAAACTTATCCAAGTACGGTCGAAACATTCTGTTCATAAGGTCTATAAAAGTAGCTGGAGCATTCGTCAACCCAAATGGCATCACAAGAAATTCGTAATGTACATAACAGGTTCAAAAAGTTGTCTTAGGCACATCTACTTCCTTGATCTTTAATTGATGATACCCAAACCGCAAATTAATTTTTGAGAAAACCTTAGCACCTTGAAACTGATCAAAAAGATCTTCAATGCGAGGCAAGGGGTACTTATTCCGTATCGTTACTTGAGTCTTCTATAATCTATGCATAATCATAAAGTACCATCTTTCTTCTTCACAAATAGTACTGGAGCTCCCCATAGTGAGATACTAGGTTTTATGAAACCTTTATCCAAAAGTTCCTATAATTGAATCTTTAACTCCCTTAACTTGGTTGGGGCCATTCTATATGGTGCTTGAGAGATAGGAGTTATACCTGGTTGTAGGTCAATAGGGAACTCAATCTCTCTATCAGGAGGTAATCCAGGTAGCTCTTCTAAAAATAAATCAAGAAACTCACAAACTACTAGAATATCCTCAATCTTAGTTTCCATCAATTCCTTATCAACAACATAGGCCAAATATGTTGGATATCCCTTCCTAAGCAATTTCTCAGCCACAATAGCAGAAACTATACATGATGGAAAAATATGACATTCACCACGAAAAATAAGCTTAGGTTTCCCAAGTCGTTTAAACTTCACTAACTTCTCATAACAATCTATTGTGGCATGATGGTGGGATAACCAATCCATACCTAAAATAGCATCAAACTCCTGAATAGAAAAAGGTACTAAGTCCACTAATAGCTCTTCGTCCTCTAGGTTAACCACACACTCCCTATACACTTGTTTGCACACAATAGGGTTTCCAATAGGGATGCTAACTACTAAAGATTCACTTAACAAATCCTTTTGTTTATCAAAATGACTGGTAAATGCAAATGAGATAAAAGAATGAGTGGAGCTAGGATCAATAAAAATATAGGCATCTTTACCCATGAAAGATAACGTTCCAATCATAACTTCAGGAGATGTCAGTGCCTCTTGTTGTGTCATAGCAAAAATTCTAGCTTGGTTTTGTGGTCTTCCAGTCTCTGCTCTTTGTCTAGGTTAAATAGATGAGGTAGCTCCACTAGGCTTGCTAGCGCTTGCACCTCCTACTGCAGGCCTACCTTGAGATTGGGTTCTACCACCTCTTTGATTCCTTAGTGGAGAAAACCCATGTTTAGATCCAGCTGGCTGATTTAAATGAGGACATTCTCTCTTAAAGTGACCAATCTCTCCACACTCAAAACATCCACCAGTTCACATTCTGTAATCACCTTCATGATTTTTACCATAAACTGAGCATAGAGGTTGAAACCTCTGTCGTGCTCCTGCCCTTTGAACACCTGTAAAACTACTCACTGGCTGTTGCACTGTACTCTAGCTAGCTTGCTTTGATTCGGTATAAGAACTCCTGCCAAAACTAGGACCAATTCTAACTTGAAACGCACCTCCACATTTCTTAGTAAATCTATTATCGATGTTGGAGAAGGAGCCCTGACCGTGCTTTCAACCCTTTTGATACGTTTCTCATTCCTCTTTCTTCAGCTTCTCAACCTCCAAAGCTTTTTCTACTAAGCTTCTATAAGTAGTACCCTCAAAAGAATCCAGTCCAGACCGAATGGTCACATGCAAACCACTCAGAAATTGGTCATACTTATTCTCTTCAGAAGGAAGCATATCTGCCATAAATTGATATAGATCTTTAAACTTATCGATATACTCCCTAGCAGTCATTTCTTCTTGTGCCAACCTAAAAAAGGCATCTTGCTTCCCTTTCCTATAACTCTTCGAAATATACTCCTTTTAAAACTCTGTTATAAATATCTGCCAAGTCATTTCATCACCATGAAGGTGATGTACTCTATCCATGTGGCTATCTGCAACTCCTTGTAAAAACATCTTTACTGTACTAACCTTCTACCTTTTAGAGATTTCCATAGAGGCGAAGACCTTCTCGATCTTCTTAAGCCACTCTATGGCCTTCTCAACATTTAGAAAGCCATCAAAATTCTCAACTCCTAAATGTCTATAGTGTTTCACTATATCCCAAGGCCTCTGCTGATCTCTAGTTGTCACGGTAGTTGTAATGGCTTAGGCTATAGCTACACCTAATCCAGGATCAATATGAATTGCAATAGGTAGAATAGGTGGTACTCGGGTTGCTTGTGGTGGTGGATTAGCTTGTGGGGGTGGGTTGGCTCTAGAGTGATCTCTTTGTGAGGCAGTATCACCTACTGACTCACTTTCTTTAAGTAACTCGTGCTCATCCATTCCTTCTAATGGTATAGATAGAGTAGGATCCCTATGAGGTTGTTGGCCAACATGCTCTAGTCTCTCAACTCGATGAGGACAGCCTCGACCTTGACGGCCTCATCCACCATGACCTCTATCATCTATCACTCGAGGTGGCATTCTCCTATATCATAACAAAAGACCATCAAAATCTAAAAAAAAAACATAAAACTTCAAAGCCCAAAATAGAGGCCAAAAAAAAAGGATTTAGGCCTAAAACTGGAGTCTGTTATGGGAAAATCTTATAATAAATATAGGTCTCTGAGTTAGCTTCAATTTAATATATTATGGGCCTCATAACTCATCCGGTACTAAAAGTTAGACCCTTCTAAAGCAACGCTGCTCATCTATTCAATAACCTACTTAATTTGTTCAACCTAATGGAGTCTACAGAATCAATAAACCTATACTCTAATACCAATAAATGTCATACCCCTTTTCTCTATCATCAGGGTCAGTGCAACATTAAATCACTCTTCATTTATAAACCATTATATATCATAACCTTGGTACAAATAGTTATCATTACATACATATTGTAATACAATATAAAGTTTACAGTATCTTTTATACAAATAGTACATATGCCTCTAAAGCTTACTAAACACAAGTTTATCTCCAAACAGTAAAAGTTGTTGGTCCAACCTCTTCTAGAACTTACAGCAAGGCACTCCAAAACTCGCTGTACAAGGTTATAGTGTTACTCCAAATTGATATCTGAAATGTTTAAGGTGGGTGGGTGAGTACAATAACTCAGTGAGAGGATATATGTGTAATTACATAAAAACATTTATATATAATCATGTAACAAAATACAAAAATACAATTTTAATCAATAACAAATCCATCTATATACTTTCCACATAATCTTTTAGCATATCTTGATGTAAATTAAGGAAAATCATAGACAAAAATCATTGAGATTAAATACATCAATACATATACATACACCATTGTACACTCAGGTGGTATCCTATAAATTCCATGTAAAATTGAGAGCTGAATGTCTCACATGGCTACTCAAAGTGCTAAATCATTATCATACACATGCGTAGAGTCATTGCCCGTCGGTAATATAATTTATTTCATTTCACCCGACATTCAAGGTGTGTTTTCATAGGCACCTTTCTGAGTGTATTTCTTAAATCATATATTTAAAAACTAAACACTCATGTATATAGCTTAAAGTAACTTAATACCATATGATTTCAAATAGCTAGAACATATATAATTGCTAATAGCATTTATGAAATCAATAAACATCAATCCCTTGGAAAACATAATAACATATACATTTTTGAGATTCAATACATACATAACATATATTTTAAAACCATTGTTATACTAATATCCACTCACCTGATAAAATAGTTGACAATTCTAGCCCGGTGGGGCGGCGTTATGCTCTACGATTGGGACTGAGGTTCCTCCTAACAACCATAAGTATATCATGAGATCACTAACTTATAATCTCAATTGTACTCAATTTAATTGATCTATAGTTAAAAGATATAGTTTAGAATCCGAAAAATAGCTTAAAATTGTTCAAATTTGGATTTCGGGCTTCAAAATGGCTATAGAGGCGCCGCTCAGCAGTACAGAGGCACCCTCTGTACGTCGCAAATGGTTTTTACGGCCAGAATTGTAAAAATATGACTTTAATTGACCAAAAACGCTAAGAATCAATTCCAAACATCATTTTAAACATCCTATGGTTCCATCTTAGCATAAACAAGCTTAAAAACTCAAAGAATCAATCAAAATATCAAATTCTATATAAATTCAAAAACTAGAAATTAAATGATTTACTTACCAAAACTCTTCAAATAATAATCTTTGATTCGTAATAAGAGGCTTGGATTGATATTTAAATGTTCGGAATTGAAAGTTTAAGAAAAAGAAAAAAAATAGAAAAACTAGAGAAGAAGAAGCCGCGCAGAAGGTAGAAGAAGAAAGAAATGATGTGAAATTGAAGCTCCTGCTTCCTTTCCTTCATTTTAAAAATCGTTTTGGTAAATATCCATTTTAGCCCTTTTTAACAAATATCCATTTTAGCCCTTTTTAACAAATATCCATTTTAGTCCCTCAAGTTTTCAAAATAACCAAAAAGGTCCTCAAACTTATTTCTAATACAATCAGGTCCATAAATCTATCTATACCCTAATTTTTAGGACAGGGTATTACACTAAATTTGCAAAAAGCACTAGGTACCAGATTGAGATTTAATACTGCTTTTCATCCTCAGACTGATGGATAATCCGACAGGACTATTCAAGTTTTAGAGAATATGTTGAGAGCTAGTGCCTTAGATTTTGGTGGAAATTGGGATAAGCAAGTGCCTTTAATGGAGTTTGCTTATAATAATAGTTATCAAAGCAGTTTAGATATGGCACCATTTGAGGTGTTGTATGGCCGGAGATGTAGAACTCCCATCTGTTGGGAAGAATTGGGAGAAAGGAGGTTGTTAGGTCCCGAGTTAGTCCAATTGACAATCTGATAATATTCAAACAGTTAGGCCAATCTCAAGATAGCTCAGAATAGGCAGAGGAGTTATGCAAATTTTAGGAGAGCTGATATTGAATTTAATGTGGGTGATAGAGTTTTTCTAAAAATATTCCCTGGAAAGGGGTGATAAGATTTGGTAAGCAGGGAAAATTGAGTCCCAGGTTTATAGGACCATATAAAATTATTAAATGAGTTGGACCAGTGGCCTATCATTTAGCTTTACCACTAAATCTGGAAGAAGTACATGATGTATTTTATGTGTCCATGTTATGGAGATATAGAAGTGATCCCACTCATATTTTAAAAGAGCAGCTGGTAGAACTAGAGAAAAATCTAACTTATGAAGAAGCACCTATAGAAATTTTGGCTAGAGAACATAAAGTGTTGAGGAATGAAGTTATTCCTGTTAGTGTAGATGTGCCCTATGGCCATTCATGTATATAGACATTGTATATTTATCCCCATGGCAATGGTATATTCATTTGGATCAAAGTGTTTATTTATTTGAATATTTACCCTTAGTACAATGTTAGATAAGTTTATTATCAAGAGTTGATAATATGAGTGACAAACTTATTTAGTACTTGTACTATAAAAGTTCATAGTCATAGGATTAATACATGGGTAGTA
>CATIWO010422336.1:0-10591 GCA_949673435.1 Macaranga tanarius
CCCACTAGGAGTACAATTTTGGGCCTTTTTACAAGCTCTGGTTGGAGTTGGGAGTCGCCACCTGGATGAAACCCGGGATACTTTTACTGTAACTAAATTCTATAGAGGAAGCCCAACAGTCGTCCTCAGAGATTAGGTCCGAAAACTGGGTATGAACTTTTGAATGGCCCACCTGACCTTGCGATCGGCCTCCGTTTGTGTTTTGTATTTCATTATTTTTTATTATTTAATTATTTTTTTAATTATATGAAAATAGTTATTTTAATCCAAATGATTTTTAAATTTTACAATTTAGTCCAAGTTTGATTATTAAGTCCAATTTCATACAATTTGATCCTTAATCTGTACATTCACATACCATAAACATAACTCACAATAAAAATAACAGTAATAAGAATTAAAATCACAAATAAAGAAAAGGATGGAGAAGAAATGATTACAACTCTTTACATATAAATAATTTTTAAAAATAAATATATAAATTCCAAATTAAATATTCAAAATAATGGAAATAATCCATTATAAACCTATTCTGCCCTCACAAAAGAAATAATCAAATCTTCACAAAAGAAATCCAATAAGAAAATCAAGAAATTAGCAAGGAAATAAAATAAAAATGAAATACTGTTTAGCTGGTCACAGAGGCGTACGTCTCTGTGTCACAGAGGCACACATCTCTATGGAGATAGGGCAATGCCTCATCAGGGAAGGCGTCACCCCTCATGGCAATAGTTAGAAATTTGAAAAATGCAAAAAACTATAGAGGCGTCTACCTCTATGAATCAGAGGTGTGTGCCTCTGTAAGACAGAGGCTCACGCTCTTTAGTTTTTTGTAGATACTAAATTTACATTTACACAATTCAAACGATCTAATTATTCAACTAAAATAGTAGAAAAAGATCACAAACAATTCAAATCACTATAAAAATTGAAAATACATAATGTAATAACAAGAATTAAAAGTAATTAAAATCAAATTCAAATTAAAAAGAAGGAAGAAAATTTACAGTGAAGCGTGATTAGAAAATGTTTTAGCCCTTAGATTAATTTTTAAAACACCTTTTTTGCCTTCAAAATGCTAGAATTCAAGCTTTTGGTGTTTGATTGTGGTTCTGGTTTTGATTTCTTTTTGGATTTGTATTTTGATTTTTTTTCTCTTTTCTCTTTTCTTTTCTCTTTCTTTCAGCTCTTTTTTTAGCTAAAAGCCAACCCCCCTTTCTATAGCAATTCACTCCCCCTTTATAGAGGAATAAACCTCTTTCAATGCCATTAAAACCCCATGTCCGTACTTAATAGCCTGTTGCAGAATATGGAGCGATACACATTCTGTAATTAATTTTTTTATAACAGATATTGTAGAGGTACCGCCTCTATGATGACAGAGGCATGCACCTCCTTATAAAAAAGGCGTGCGCCTCTCTCTTAAAGAGGTGGCGCCTCTATGGGCTTAATGGGCTTTTGGGCCAGTTTCTTTGGCTTAGTCTGCTGGGTTATGTGTTTGGGTTTAGTCTTTTTTTATGGGTTTGGGTTATATGTTTGGGCTTTTAACAAATAGACCTGAATCCAATTCCTTGGCTGATTAGGCTTATCTGTTATTTTTCATCATTGGGCCTTTCTTTATGGGCTGGCTAAACCATGTGTTCACACAGTTCTCAATAAATTTGTATACATACTTATCAACCACATAGATTTTCCCCCAAAGGCATAATTAAATCAATACATTATCCTAAAGACAGTTATCATTAAATTGGCCAACATAAATTCAACTGTACTTATGTATATACATATATATCTCACTCTATATACAAATATATGCGTATTCATTTACTTAATATTATAATATTATATTCTTAATCTTATAGAATTTGGTTCTGCTTACATTTGGAATGTGCCATTTACTTTGGTTTATATCTCATTTACTCATTTTAATATTTTCTCGGTTTGATTTATCATCTAACATGAATTTAGTTTCTATGTGGGAGACCTGAAAGTTCATCGGATATTATCATGCTTTGTGATTGAACAAACTTGAAATTTTCAACCTTATAATATTTAGATTGATTAGGAGTTGATATCATTTACATTTTTTGCCAAAATTAAGTATTAAGCTTTTTTTACCTTGGAAAGTAAGAGATGCACACCAACTCCAAGTTCACTAAATATGCTCAATTACATGGTTACATATATTTATAACTCATTCACATATAATTTTGATAAAATAGGTTCTATTTAACTCATTTTGGGTTAATTTGTAGTGATTTAAGTGTTTATATAGGTGTTTATATGCTTTTGCTTGAGGTTAGGTTGTAAACTTTTATGTTTAAGTCCATTTGGTCACAGGAACTGGCATAGAGGCACCTCTTTAGTGCACTGAGGTGCCTCTTCAGTGCTTAGGTGCCTCCTCAGTGTACTAAGGCACCACCTTAGCACTGAGGTGGCTCCTCAGTGTATTGAGGCACCGCCAGATCAATGAGACATCATTTGATCAACCTGTAGAGGCATTCTATACTTGAAATAACATAATTTCAACCCAAAATCAACATATGTTCAACCAAAATATTTTAGAACTCACTACAATGCATGTTTTACTTATTTTTACACATTTGAAACATTAATTTGAGGTTTATTACATACTTTAAACATTCCATCTTAAGAATTCAAATTCAAGAATCATTGTCAACCAAAAGAACAATATTTTAAGAAGAGAATTTGAATCATAGGAAGGAGAAGGTGATAGAAACATCACTCACTAAGATTCCAGCAGAATAAAAAGCTTAAAATTCTCTTTATAATTGTTGATCACCTATGACCAAACATCAAAATTCTATAACTATCCTTAGAGAAACTAGAATCATGAATACATTCATGATCAAGCTTTGTTTAGTAGAGAAAATGCATGAATTTACCTTGATAAATGAAAACTCTAGCAAAAAAAAACCTAGCTATGGTTGCTCTTCCTCTTCTCCGAGCCTTTAAGGATAGCAAAAAGCTTCTGCTTCTTTTTCTCCTTCTTTTGTATTTTTAAACATAAGTTCTCTCTTATTTTTTTTTTATAAATTTTAAATTTTCTCATTACTTTCTTTCCTTCCTAAGCTTAAATCCTTTTCTAATTTTTCTCTTTCAATTTGATAATTATCATACTTTATATTTTTATCGATTTCACCCTTCTCTAACTTGATTTAATATAATTATACCTTTTATTATCAACTTTACCTAAAATAATTTTTCATTATATTGAATTAAATAAATTTTAAATTATATCAACTAAAGCTTTGAGGACATAGATGTGACGCTTTTGGCATCCAAAGTTGTAATTTTGTTGATTTTAACATCAAAAATCAAAATTTTCTTTATATTTGGTTTTAAAAAATAGCATTTTTGTTTGTTCTTCAACTCAAAATTATAATTTTTTTGTTGCATTTTCATTATAAAAATCACATTTTTGCATTAAAAAATCATATTTTTATTACATTTTTGCAATAAAATTCATATTGTTTTTGCAAAGCTTGCATTTTTATAATGTCTTTATTATAGAAACTGCATTTTTATATCAAAATCATCATTTTTGCATCAAAGCTCATTCCTTTATTGCATTTTTAAACTAAAATTCCTACATTTGCACTAAAGTTGACACTTTGCATTCTTCCTTAATATTAAAATGTCATTTTTAAGATTATATTTTTAGGCAATGTTTGCATTTTAATATGAAATTTGCACCTTTAACATCAATATGGCATTTTTTTATCTATTAACATAAAAAAACTCCATATTTATCACTTCTAAATCATAAAAGTTTGTGTTTTGATGTCATTCGGCCATAAAGTTTTCATTTCTTAATTTATTTTTGCTGTAAGGTATGAGTTTTTACATAAAGCATGCATTTTAATTTGTTTCCACATGACAGTTGCATTTTTACATTAAGATTCTCATTTAGCTCATTTTGCATATGAAAATGCATTTTTTTCATTTTATTTTATTTTAATGCATTTTTAGTAAATTCTCATTACAGTTTACATTTTTCATACAAATCTAATATTTTTTAGCATAAAAATTGTAACAACCATGTCCTTGGAAGAAATAATTATTTAAACAATGATATTTAAGAATTTAATTTCATGTACTATAATTTTATGGTTGTGAGATATTAAATTTGTATTCTTTGAAAGAAGTGATTAGAATATATAGTTAAGAAATAAAACTTTGGATTAAATTGAAAGAATTAAGAATATAAGGGTTTAGTGATAATGAAAAGATAGATGAGGGACTAAAGTGAAGAATTTTGAGAGGAGTAGTTGGTTGTTTGCAGAGAAAGGTATGGGTGAAGAAGAAGAGGAAGAAGGAGGAGGAAGAGGGAGGAAGTAGAGAAAAGAGAGAAGAGAAACTTGCGAAACACTGTAGCTAATATTTTTAAGCATTTGAAATTTATCTAAATGGAGCTTCAAAACTAGTGAGTGGCTCTAATCTAAGAATTTATTTAAGGTTTTGGTTTAAATTTTTGAATGAATAACATGAAATTTTGTATATATTATTATAGATCTAGAGTTTATTTTGATGAAAATATGTAGCATGCTTAGTTTAAAACCTTGGGTAGACTATTCTTTAATCTATGGGTATGTGATTTAAGGTTTAAATTCAAAATTGGTATGTTTGCTGCTACTGTCTGTCAAGCCAGAGGCTAATCATGTGGCACCTGATCATCTCAAAGGTGGCGACTCTGTGTGAAAGAGGCACGCCTCATCAGAGGTACTCGCCTCTTTACAGAGGCGACACCTTTGTAGTTGACGGGCGACGCCTCTGTAGCCTGACCTGCATTCTATTTTAACTATTTTTGAATAAAATTGAATGATAACTTGAACTAAAATAATTCATAATACATGTGAACGCCATATAATTCTGAGTCTCAGACAAAGAGACTAAAATATTTATAGAAACAAATCAAATTTTAGGAATTTTATGTATAATTGAGAAGAAAACGTTGGAATAACATAATTATACTTTGTGAATTAATGTGAATGTTATATAAACACTATGTTGATTGATATATGAATAAATAAAGATTATACATATATGAGTGTATGAGATGAGTTGGCCACTCAAATTATAACTATCTTTGGGACAGTGCAGGGATTCAGAGATGCCTTTGGGGTGAATCCGTGTGGTTATACCGTATGCATACGAGGTTATTGTAAAATAATTATGTGAATTGGCCAGGGTAGGCTAAGTGTATATTGGTTGAGTTATTATGAGAGATATATGTACTTGTATATGGTTATTATTTTATGAAATCTTGGGTATAAAGAAATTGGGAAAAATTTGTATAATTATCATATATGATAAATTACTACAGTTATAAATATGGCTGAGTGCCCAAACGAATATGAACTTCATTTCAAATAAGCTTAAATGAGATGAATTACCAAAAAAGAGGATCAATTATGATAACCCTAATCAAATTTCACTAAGCTTATCATGAGAAGCATGATATCATTAAATCTCACTTATAGGAATTAAATGATTAGTATATTGGGAAAGCCACACAACTTTTATTATGCATTTATTTATATTATTATTCATGAAATTATTTAACCAGTTCTTATGAGACTGGAGCTTTTGGGCTAAATATTTTATGTGAAATGAAATGTTATCATTTTTAAATGGTATTTTGATATTTGTGTACAACTATGACTTTGGTAGCTTTCAATATAATGTTCTACACTATGTAAAGCACATTATGGTTATTATCATTTTATTTAATGTTTTATCAGCTGCTCACTGGGTAATTTCCCTATAAAATTACTCACCACTATATTTTAAAATTATTTTCAGACTAGTTAGATTTAGCTTATCGAAGAGATGGATGTATATTGGGCGACTATGGTCTTTGAGATTACGGAGGTGGAGACTTTAGTTCGATACCTTGTGTGCCATAATACTGACGCAGAGTTAGCCTTTATGATTATGGTGCAACCCATAGGGGTGGAGGTTTAACTTTCTGCTATCAGAAATGAGCATTTCGATAGGATATGTTCAACCTTTCGTGTCTTCTATGCCACCTCCACCGATGTCCAAGTCACCCTCTCATGAGTGTGATGCAGTGATAGTCACCTGCATCCTTTTTGGCTTTTTGCTTAGGGCCATATACACCCTTAGAGCTATTATTGAGAGATTATCTTTTTGAGATGTGATATTTTTGGAGAGGGTGATAGAGTGCCCTATGATCGGTGTTGACATGATTCCACCACCACCATCTAGTCGGCTTAGGATCTAACTCAGAGAGAGAGAGAGAGAGATGCTATAGGCTTAGATACTGATGTATTCAGTCATTTTCTTAGCATCTAGTACTCTTGATTTGTGTATAAGTTGTATATATTTTTATTTTATTGATGGTGATGTAGTACTGATATTATTATGATATTTATGAGTTAGTAGTATTCTATAAAAAAATGTTTCTTGCTATTTGGTTATATTCAGGCTTTATGATTATAGTTAAAATCGGACACGAATGTTAATATTATGATTATCAAAGTACGAATGAGTTATCGATGATATATTATAAGTTCACCTTTGTATAACCATTCATTGAGTTAAGGTAATATGATTGAAAGTTATTGAATTTATTGATGTCAATAGTATCAATCTTTTATACCTTTAATGTGGGTGAAAATTTGGATTTTATGAATCTTACATTCTAGAGTTGTTATCATATATGTGAATGGATAGCATGTGGTAAGTGGTATTGTATTTATTATATATGGTGTTTGGAAAATTTAGAATAACAGAGTTTATATTGTTAAGAGATTCTTTCTGGTTTAAAAGGTAATATCCTTATTATTATTAATTCTTTAGATATTCATACTAATAAAATTGATGGTAGTAGGGGTGTTACATTTAATTGGTATCAGAGCCTAGGTTTTTAGGTTCTATAGATACTAAGAAATAGTATGTTATATATTGTAGATATTAAGAAATATTAGGTTGGTGGATCTTGATTTTTAGAATGGGTATATTGTGATGATGAAAATTTCTAAAGTCTTGTGATTTTATTTTAAGAAGATGGAAAGAACTAGAGGTGGATTAGTAAGAAATCAAGGTAGAGGTCGTGGATGAGGCCGTGGTAGGAATAGAGGTAGAGGCAGAGGATGAGAAGTCCAGTCAGATAGAGTCAGGCTAGTTGAGTTAGCTAGTATTGCTAGTAGGAGTCAAACATTTCAGGAAGAATCATCTCCATTGTCAACCTTGGTTGGCAACGAGAGAGATGACATATAAGATGTTCGAACAGGTAGTTTGTAAGGCAGTTCTATGTCGGATGCCTCAGCATCGATCTTTGAGCACATTCCTAGAAAGGCAAGGAATTTGTATCAAGCACCACCACTGGTGATGCTCATCAATGTGCCAAACTAACCCACAACTCCGGTAGTACTCATAGATGATACTGATTTAGCACGCACAATGGCAATAGTGATGTCCGAATAAGAAAGGTATAGGAAGCCTAGAGATATCATCGAGCATTTAAAGAAGTATAGAGCTTATGATTTCTATGGTACTTTAGACCTAGGACAAGCAAATAAGTGAATTAAAACTATGGAAAAGGCCTTCAATACGTTACAACTTAGCAACAAAGAGAAAGTGAATAACATGTATGGCCTAATGTTTGAAAAAGCAGATGATTGGCTGACAAGGGTGAAGAATCTGTGTGGGGAAGCTTTCACATGGCAGATGTTCAAAGAGGAGTTTGGTAGGGAGTACTTAACTGAGACTTTTCAAAAGCAGAGGAAGGCTACTTTTATGAATTTGTTATAAGGATCAATGTCAGTAAGAGAATACACTGATAAATTTGAAGACTTCTATGAATGTGCGAAAGATATTTACCTTACTGAGGAAGCAAGAAGTGAAAAGTTTTGAGATGGCATACATATGTCTTTGAGAGGAAAGTTAAACCTCTATGATGAAACAACCTTCTGAGGTTAGGTGGAAAAAGCTATAGAATATGAAAGACTGGATAAGGAATTGGAAACTACTAATTGGGTGAGATCTCATCATCAGGAGGGATCTTCAAGGCAACTCTGGAGGGGTAATAACAACTGGAAGTCAAGATTTAACCTCTATTCAAAAAGTAATGTGCAGTCAGGAGGAAATATTCGACCGCAAGGTAGCCAGATGTCCGTGAGACAACCAGCGCCTTTTTTCAGACCAAATAACTTTAGAAATGTTCCGAGAGGGGGAGCAGAAATGCCTTGGTGAAACCTATACAGGAAGAATCACGTGCTTAGTTGTGTCCGCAGTAATGTGAGGTGTTTTAAGTGCAATGAAATCGGACACTATGCTTGTGACTGCACCAAGAGTATAGTAGGGGAACCCTCCGTACAAAGGTCGAATGCCCTTAAACCTAGAAGAGTAGAAAGATCTCCTATTACTGCAAAAACTACCGGTGCTAGAAGCGAGGCTTGTAGAGCTCCACAGGCTCAGAATAGACCTTCGAGATAAACCAACGCAATAGATAATTTTCAACAAGTAAGGATTTATGCAGTAACTGAGAAGGATGCCGAAAATGCACTGGATGTAATTAAGGGTATGATTTACCTTTATAATAAGTTAGCTTATATGTTGATTGATCCTGATGCAACATTCTCATTTATATCATTTACATTTGTCCTACACAACAAGCTAGAGTTAGCTAATAGAGATGAACTAGTGTTGGTTAGCATGCCTATGGGAGTCAATATAATTTGTGATAAGGTTATTAGGAATGTTACGATAAGAATAGGAGAGGATGTATTGGGATGGGATTTTATGCCCTTACCCCTAAGTGATTTCGATGCCATATTAGGTATGGATGGGCTAAGTCGCTATAGAGCGAATGTTAATTGTTTTGAGTAGCTAGTAATATTTGAAGGGAAGATCACTACTAGAATTTAGCGAATTAGCGACGAAAATTTTCGTTGCTAATTAGCTAAATTCTATCACTAATAATAATTAGCGACGGATTACCGATGGATTAGTACCCATCAGTAAAACACGCGTCGCTAATAATTATCGATATATTTTAACATTCTGTCGGTAAATTAGAGACGAAAATTCCGTCGCTAATTTAGATTTTCTGTGGGTAAATTAGTCCAGTCGTCTGATATGTTAGTCGGCTTTTATTGACGGAGTTTATTATTTACCAACGAATTTTTTTGGCACTAGAACTATTTCCGTCGGTAATTTCTAGCATTATATTATTCCGTTGCTAATTTTAATAGTTTTTTTTCTTTATTCACCTCTAATTCTTAAATTTTTTATACTATTGAACCTGTTGAAAATTATATAAACATTCATTATAATTGAAACACAAATGAAATAATTGTATTAAACTTTATAAAAATTAAACTTTATACAATTAACTTCTCAAATAGTAATTATATTTACAATTATAATATACAATAATTAATAATGTAAAATAGTACTTTAAAAATGTACTACAAAATCAATACTAAATTAGAATCAATAGTAAATCATATACTACAAGATTTATGGCCTTCACCAAGTCTCTGTCCTGTAGCCTTAGTTTTCAACAATCTTTCACTACCTCCAAGATCCACCATCCACAGTTTTCTTACTTATTCTATAGCTTTCAAATCATCTCTATATCTAGTTTAAAAAAATATGTTAATCCTCATTAAGCTAGACATATATATAGAACTAAAATAGATAATATAATTACCAAACCAAATTAATCAAACAAATAATTTCAACTGATAAGAAAAGACCCTGAACTCATCAGTGGAACCTTGCACAAATTAGAAGAAAAAAAATTGTTAATCCTTAGTGTTGGTCCAATCCAAATAAAAAAGTTCATGATGTTAATCCTTGGTGTTGGTCCAATCCAAATAAAATATCCCTTCCAACACAGAAATATTATTGTGCAGGTAATTCCTGAATATCAATATAGCATTCAGGAATGTATTAGGAATGACAGATTAGAATCATGCCAAGGTAAAGTGAAATAAGTAAAAAAAATGGGACGATTACCATTTTACTGTAGTACACAAAAGTAATTCCCAAAATATGGTTAAAGTGAAAATATTTACCAAAACGGGGTAAAATCCTGTAGGAAGAAAATGAGAACGCCACTGCCAACAGCGTTTTCATGCCAGGACAAAAACTTTTGTGTGTGAAATGCTACTGTGGGTAGCGTTTTCAGTCACACCAAAAATACTACTGTGAGTAGCATTTTTGGCTGTGAAAAACGCTACCCACAGTAGCGTTTTTCCTTCAAAAATTGTTCTGGCAAAGGGAGGCAGAGACAGCAGCACCAGCGAGGAAGAGACAGCAGCACCGAGACACCAGCACCAGCGAGGAAGAGACAGTAGCACCAGCGCTCCTTCCCCATACTGGAATGGCGCAAAAACGCTAGTGGGACTAGCGTTTTTGCACTATTCCCTCGTGAGGGAATAAATTCCTGCAGAAAACGCTAGTCCCACTAGCGTTTTCTGCTCTTTATAACTCGGCTGCCTCCTTCTATATTGTCTGTCTTCTTCTTCTAAATTGCCTCTCTTCTTCTTCTGTCTCTCTTTCAAAACTGTCTCTCTTCTTCTTCTAAGCTGTAAAA
>CATIWO010422485.1:0-19218 GCA_949673435.1 Macaranga tanarius
TTCTTCATCCTTGGAGGATTTAGTAAATGAGAGAAGGTTGAAGCCTGGAGAAGTGATCTTACAGCTTAGTAATGGAGCAAGTATTGCTGCCAAAGCTATAGGATCAACTTCTATTGATCTTTATTATCATGATTTGTTATTAGACGATGTATTAAATGTACCTAATGCATATGAGAACATAATTTCTGTATCTAGTTTGACTAGAAAGAATTATGAATTTCATTTCAAGAAATATGTTTATAACATTTATTTTCAAAATGAAATGGTTGGCATGGGTTATTTAATACAATGATTATATTATGTTGATAATATATCTAATAACAATGAGCCTCAAACCAATGTGAGTAAAGATAATGCAATACTATGATAAATTATGCCTCTAACTCCAAAAACCTTTGGCATTTGAGATTATGTCACATTGCAGAGGATAGGATCACAAAGTTGGAAAGGATGGGAATATTGAGTGATTTTCAATCCGCATCCAATTCAACTTATGAGTCTTGTCTTCAAGGTAAGATGACAACATCACCATTTGTTGGACAAATGGCAAAAGCTAAAGATTTGTTGGAAATCATACACTGTGATGTATGTGGGCCATTTAATGAAATGGCTACAGGAGGGTTCATCTACTTTATTACCTTTATAGGTGATCTATCGAGGTATGGGCATTTGATTCTTATGAAACAAAAAGGTGATTCCTTTGAAAAATTTAAGGAATTTAAAGCCTAAATAGAGAACCAAACTGGGAAAGGTATTAACGCTCTTCGATTGGATCGAGGAGGTGAATACTTAAGTACCAAGTTTATTCAGTTCCTTAGGGAACATGTCATTGCATCACAACTCACAACTCCTAGAACGCCACAATTAAATGGTGTATCGGAAAGGAGAAATCGTACCCTATTGGATATGGTACGGTCTATGATGAGCTACACAGATCTTCCCATATCACTATTGGATTTCTCACTCCAAATTGTCTATTACATCCTTAATCGTATTCTATCCAAATCCATTTCTACTACACCATATAGGATATGGAATGGTAGAAAACCAAGTCTTAATCCTGTTAAGATTTGGTAGAAAACCAAGTCTTAATATTGGATATTAATTAAGGTAATGAATTAATAATAAGTTTGTTGTATATTCTTGAACTTAGATTAATGGCCCAAGGTGTATGGGCCTAGGCTTAAAAGTGTTTTGAGCTAAAGATTAATCCAAAGCATTAAGAAAACCCAACAACCTAATCTAGGTCCATTAATTTAATGGATTGGGTTTTGGACCAAGTATTGGCCCAATGGCAAGCCTAAGTCCATATTATTAATGTAAAGATTTGGTTGTATCACTTGACTTGGATTAATGGCCCAAGTTGTATGGGCCTAGGCTTAAAAAGTTTTGGGCCAAAGATTAATCCAAAGTGATGAGATAGCCCAACAATCTTATCTAGGTCCATTAACATAATGGATTGGGTTTTGAACAAAGTGTTGGCCCAATGGTAAGCCCATGTCTATTTAATTGATGTAGAGATTTGGTTGGTTATATTATACAAGTATAAAAGATGTATTATAGACTTATACATTGGATGTGTTGTCTACTTCATCTTTGGACACTTGTAGGCACACTTGTCAAGTGTATATGTATACTAAGTGACAAGTTTCATGATGATGTCATCGATGATGTCATGTGGTGGGCCCACATGATGTCACGGTGATGTCATGGATGATGTCATAATGATGTGGCAATCTTTACACTTTATTTTATCCTTAGTGTTTTTGGATATGCATCTTTTAGTAGTTTTTGGATGTTCATCTTCAAGCTTTGTTCAAGTGTTGAACAAAAATGGTAGAGAGTTTTTGTTGGACAAAAACGTGAACTCCATACCAAAGGAAACAAAAACACATAAACCCTTAATTGTTCTTGCTTAGTAGATTAAATTAGAGTAAGCTTTTGTGAGGGCCACTAAAGAGGGACTTGCTCCTAATTAAATCTAGTCAAGAAAGGTGATTTGGTGAGAGCTTGGTGATTCAAGCTAGAGGCCATACACTTGGGTGGCTAGAGCATTTGATTCAAGAGTTGAATCTTCCATACCAAAGTAGTAGATACTTGTGGTCTTCATCAAACACTTGGAGTTTGTAAGTTACTTTCAACTTGAACTTCGAAGTGCTTGTGATATACATGCTTGTGTGTTTATTTTAGCTATGTGTAAATTACAAATTGGATCTTGGGCATAGGAATTCTTCATGTGATGAAGAGCTATGCAAGTGAAATTTTTAAAATTTCACCCTTGTAGGGCACATGCTTTCGCTGCATCTCTGTTGCATAACCATTTCCTAACACCTTTAATGGAATTTACTTATCATAATAGTTACCAAATTAGCTTAAATATGGTACCATTTGAGGCTTTGTATGACAGGAAGTGTCAAATGCCTATTTGTTAGGAAGAAGTTGGAGAAAGAAAGTTGTTAGGTTCTAAATTGGTTTAGTTGACTGCAGATAATATCTGAACAGTAAGGGCAAATCTTAAAGCGGCTCAGGATAGACAGCGAAGTTACATTAATCTTAAGCGAGCCGATATTGAGTTTAATAGGTAATAAGGTGTTCTTAAAGATATCTCCATGTAAAGGTATAATAAGATTTGGTAAACAAGAAAAACTAAGCCCAAGATACATTAGACCATACGAAGTGGTTGACCATATTGGACAAGTAGCATATAGATTAGCCTTACCGCCAAGATTAGTAGGAGTGCATAATGTATTTTATGTATCAATGTTGAGAAGATATCGAAGTGATCTCATGCATATTTTTCAATAACAACCAGTGGAATTGAAAGAAATTTTAAGTTATGAAGAAGTGATAGTGGCTATTTTAGCTAGGGATCAAAAGGTGTTAAGGAATAAAATTACTCTATTGGTCAAGGTGTTGTACAAAAATTATTCTTAAGAGGAAGCTAATTGGGAAAGAGAAGAGGACATTAGACATCAGTATTCAGATCTTTTGTGACATGAATAAGAGATCTTTGTGTGAATTTTGAGGATGAAATTCTTTTTAAAGAGGAAGAATTGTCACATTTATGTCCTCAAAACTTTAATTGATAGAATTTAAGATTTGTTTAATTAAATATAATTAAGTATTATTTTCGGTGAAGTTGATAATAAAAGGTATAATTATAATAAATTAAGAAAAAGAATGGTGTAATCGAAAGAAATTAAAAGTATGATAATAATTAAATTGAAAGAAAAATACATAGGGAAGGTTTTAAGTACAATAAGATATGGAAGTAAGGAGAAAATTAGAAATTTGTGAAAAGATAAAAGAAGAAGAAGTTGCGTTTAAAAACGCATAGGAGGAGAAGAAGAAAGCAAAAGTTTTTTGTTATAAAAAATTTGGAGAAAGAGAGAAGCTACAGTGAGAGAAGAAGAACAAGAACATTAACTAAGGTTTTGTTGGCTTGGATTGCATTTATCAAAGTGATCAATAAAATGAGGGGAGGAATTAGTGAAGCATGTGCTGGAATCTTGGTGAGTGATTTTTTTATCATCTTCTTTTTATTATTCAAACTCCATTCTTGAATTATTGATCCTTTTTTATTCATGATTGATCTTGATTATGAAATTTAAAGATGAAATGCTTAAAGTATGAAATATATATCAAATTAAAGCTATAAATGTGTAAGAATGAGTAAAACATGTATTGAAATGAGTTTTGAAACATTCTAGTTGAAAATAAGTTCATTCTAGATTGAAAATGTTAGATGTCAAAGGGCAGATACATCTACAGGATGATTAGGCGATGCATGATCAACCTAAAGGCACCTTAGTGAAGCTGAGGCAATGCTTCTATACTGAGGAGGTGCCTCTGTTTAATGAGGCGATGCCCCAGTGCAATAAGATGGTGCCTCTGCACTGAGGAGCCACCTCTAGGGCTCATCCCTACTGCCGGATGGAGTTAAACACAAAGTTTATCAACCTAAACTCAACTAGAAGTATGTAAACACCCAAGTAAACACTTAAATCACTAAAATTGACTGAAAATGAGTTAAATAGAACCTGATTTACCAAAGATATATGTGATTGAGTTACAAATATATGTAACTATATAGTTACGCATACTATGTTAACTTGGAGTTAGTGTGCATCATTCTTCCAAAGTAAGGAATAGTTTGAAAGATTAATGTTTAATCTTGGTAACTATTGCAAATGATATCAAATCCTAATCAACTTAAATGTCATAAGGTTGAAGATTACCAGTTCGTTCAATCACAAAGCATACTAACATCTGATAAATTTTCAAGTCTCCAATATAGCGACTAAATCCACGCTAGTTAATAAATCAAACTAAGAAATATCGAAATAATTAAATGAGATATATATGTGTGTATATATATATATATATATATATATATATATATATATAAGTACATTTGAGATTGTATTAGCCAACTTCTTAATAATTATCTTTAGGACAACACATGAATTCAATTATGCATTTAGGGCAAATCTATATGGTTGATAAGTATGCATATGAATTTATTGAGTAATGATGGTATGATATACAATCATTGTGGACTATATTAGTAACTTGAGTTTTGCTACTAAGATTTGTAATACGTAGATCCATAGTGTTGTATAAAAGTTATATTCTAAAATGGTTGTGATGTATATTATACAATACATATTTATGAACATGAAACAAAGTTTATCAGCTAAACCATATATAATATACATTAGAAAGCACATAATGATCAAAATATTGGAAATGAGAAATTAGAGAAAGAAATTATACTAACATATAATGGACAATTATATTATAAGAATCTAAATCTTAAACGTAAAAATAAAATATTACAACAAGGATAATAATAATAATAATAATAATATAATGAATTTAAGTGTGTTAAATCTAAGCTTTGTTTATAATTTGAGCATTCAATTTTATTTTTCATTACTTGATATTATTATATTTATTTAATCATTTTTTGAGTGCTCCTTGATGATTGAACTATTCTTGTTATTCTTTTATACTAACTGGGTAATTTTCTTACGAAATTACTCACACTTTTTTATTTTTAATTTTCAGTATAGGTATATATATGTTTAGCTAGTATATGTGAGATGGTTGTGTAGTGGATAACAATGACCTATGAGGTGACCAAGGCGGAGACCCTAGTGAAGTATATTATTTATCATGATATAGAAGTGGAGTTGACCTTTAATGAGTGTTAAATGTGTGCATATTTTGGGCATTATTTCTTATTATTTTATGCTCATTATTGGAAGAATAAAGTGCTTTTTAATGGAAATGTGCATAGTTTTACTTAAGAGCACATTTTAGATAGGTTTGCATAAAATCTTCTTATTTTAGTGCTTAATTATGTATTTTTGTGCTTTTTCTCACAATTGGAATTGATTATATTAGGGTGAAAGGCTAGTGAAAGGATAGGAGCAAAATCCTAAGCTAAAAGGAGTGCAGAAGAGAATAAGAAGTTCATTTATGTAACGCATGATTGTTTATCTTTTGTAACACAGTCGTGCCTTATTCCGTCCACCTCAGGCAAAATTTACATACTTTCAGGCACAACCATGTATCTTCAGAAGCATAACCGCGCGTCGTTCAAATCCTCTTAGAGTGTGAATTTATGCACAGCCGTGTTTCACCTATGCAAAGCCGAAAGCTGTGTGCCTTTGTGTTGACAAAAATCTTCAAAATCCTAACTTTAGGGCAACCACTAGTGGGATATAAAAGTATCATTTTTGTGTGGAAGAAGAGAGCTTTTTACCTCAGAGAGATAAGAAGAATATAAGATCTTTTAGATCATTTCTTCATTATTTTTAATTTAGTATTTTAGAATTTTACTTTTGAAACATCATTCCCACTATTGATTCTTCATTGGAGCACAAGAATTGGAGTGGAGCAAGCAATTAAAATAGGGTTTTATACTTTTCATTTGTATTTCTTGTGATTTCTAACACAATCATGTTGATTAATTTTTATTTTTCTAATCTTTGTGTTATGGTGTTTGAGACAATGAGTGGCTAGATCCTTTAGTGGATTGGGGTTTCCAAATCCCCAAATTATGTAACCTCACATGGATTTTATTTTATTTATTTTAATATATTTGATAAGATTTGAGTTGTTTTGTACTTGAATTTGGTTTTGTGCTTAATGCTTGTATGTGATTAGCCACCATATATTTTGTTCTTAGCAAACTAATTGACTTGAGAGAGTAATTAGGTTAATTGAAAAACCAAATTTGTTGAATTAATTCTAGACATTGAGAGATGTTAGGGTTGAATCAATATTGCAATATACCTTGAGCTGTAAATTGATCCTAATATGTTGGCAATTAGGATGTGACGAGAGTCCCCATGTATCAAGTTATTAGGAATCAATTGGTTTTACATCACCTTAAGAGAGGGTGTATTTCCTTGTAGTGGTATGCATCAATTAGAAAACATTCTTTTATTAATTTAATTGAATAATCCATGTGTGTGTGAAATAGTTTGGGGAGGGAAATTCCCAACCACAATATTGATATTTGAGTTTTAGTTTTGATTATAGAAAGAAAATTAGGATTAGGAATTCATAAATTTAATTCTTTTCTCAATTCATAAAATTGAACAAATTACCCGAATTCGATTGTCTAAACAAACTTGCACATTAAGCTAATTCAGTAATGATACATACTCCAATCTCTGTGGGATCGACATCCATACTTAAGTACACTTTATTACTTGTACGACCCATATACTTGCGATGTGCGAGTTACCGCTCGTCAAGTTTTGGGGATTGGATTGGCATATCATATTGATATAGGTTTTTTATTGTTCAATTTGGATATTTTTTTTCTGTATTTTTAATTTTTATTCATTTGTTTGTTTGTTTGTGGGTGCATTTGTTATGTATGCAAAGGACTCATTCAGCAATGAAGCCTTTGGCTCCTCTTGATCTCAAAATTAATAGTACAATTTGACATAGCCTCAGAGAAAGAAGGATGGAGAATAAAAACAATGCAAATCAGGTCAACAATAATGTTGGTGATCAAGATAACAACAATTGGAATAGAGTAAGGACTATGCATGATTTTGTCAACCCAAATGTGATGGAGGATCAATCTTTTATTATCAGACCAACAGTAGCTACTAATAACTTTGAAATCAAGCAAGCTATAATCCAAATGATTCAGAACTCACAATTCAATGGATTACCATATGAGGATGCTAGTGCTCATTTAACCAAATTTTTAGAGTACTACAACACCTTCAAGATGAATGGAGTATCATAAGATGCAATAAGGCTGTTGTTGTTCCTTTTTTCATTGAATGATAGAGCTAAAAGATGGTTTACCGGACTACCTCTGAATTCTATTTGCACATGGCTAGAGATGTATAATCTATTTTTCAATAAGTATTTCCCTCTTGCTAAGGTGTTGAGGATATGGAATGAGATCAACTCTTTCGATCAAAAAGAGGATGAAATTCTTTATGAATGTTGGGAATGTTTCAAGAACCTTCAGAGGCAATGCCCACCGAACTTGACTTGGTGCAATCTTTCTACAAAGGTATAAATCCTGCAGTAAAAATTCACATTGATGCAGCTAATGGAGGGTCAATTATGAGCAAAACACCAGAAGATGCTATAGATATATTCGAAGAAATGGCCGCTACTCAAAATTTATGGTCAAGTGAAAGATCGACCTTAAGAAGGGGAGGCATGATAGAAATGAATGGTTTGCAGATGGTGAACACAAAGTTAAATACTTTGACAAAGAAGATGGAGAAGATGTCAGTGAATGCAATAGGTTCATCTAATTCAGCTTTTTATGAATTTTTTCATGAAGGACATCCATCGATATAGTGCTAAGTTATGCAAAATTTATCCAGGGAAAATGTGAAATACATAGGCAACAAGGCTCAATACAACAATCCATTCAGCAATACCTATAATCTAGGGTGGAGGAATCATCCGAACTTCAGTTGGGGCAATCAAGGAAATAATTAGCAATTCCCACCCTAAGTACCATTAGGTTTTTCCAACCAAAATTATTTTCAATAAGGGTTTCAGAGTCAGAACCAATTTCAGCATAACAGTCAATAGGATAGGCATGCAAGCACATCATCTTTAGAGAATAAGATGGAAAAGTTTATGGAATTGATGACCAATAAGATTATAATGCAAGAGGAGACCACAAAGAGGTTAGAAATAAGGATTGAAGAAATGCACCAAGAAAACCATGTTATGCTCAAAAGTTATTCCATGGCAATTCAAAGGTAAGAAATGCAAGAGGAAGTCACCAACAGCCATGATGACATCTTGAAAAAGCTTGAAAAACAAATGGAAAAGATTATTCGACACCAATCTAAATCTAAAAAATAAGTGAAAGCCATCACTTTGCAAAGTGGAAGAGCTTTAAAAGGTCCAAGAGTACAGGAAAATAAAGCAGTGGAAGAAGTAAAGGAAAATGGTGAAGAAGGATTAAAATACATAGTCGTGCAAAAGAAAGTACACAGTAGTGCCAGAGTGGACCTGATAGTGATACCCTCAGACACAGTCGTGCATCAATCGAAATACAGTTATGCCAGGAAAAAGGAAATATGATTGAAAATAGACACAACCATGTGGAAGAAAGTATATAGTTGTGTCCTGATGAGCAAATGACTACGAAAGTTTGAAAGAATTATGCCTAAAGATCCCTTTTTCACAAAGGTTTTAAAGATCAAGATCAAGAAAAGCAATTTGAGAAATTCATGGACATTTTAAAGAAATTGCACATCAACATCCCGTTTATTAAAGCTTTGTCCTAGATGCCTAAATATGCAAAGTTTTTAAAGGATCTCATTTCAAATAAAAATAAGCTTCAAGAATGTGAGACCATTACCCTCACTAAAGAATGTAGTGCCATAATATCAAGTAAGCTTCCATTAAAAATAAAACATCTAGGGAGTATTACTATCCCTTGTGCTATAGGAAATTTGATGTCTCATAAAGCTTTATGTGATTTTAGAGCATCTATTAATTTAATGCCTTTATTTATTTTTAGGAAGTTGGGAATATGATAAGCTCAAAAAACCAACATCTGTCTTTAGTTAGCTGATAGAATAGTTAAAAGACCTGAAGGGGTAGTGGAAGACATGTTAGTCAAGGTTAGCAAATTCATTTTTCTAGTGGACTTCACAGTGTTGGATATTGAAGAAGAAGAAGAATTTCCTTTTATTCTCAGAATGCCATTCTTTTACACAACTAAAAGCAATTATGGATATGTATGATGGAATATTGACTTTGAAAGTAAGAGAAGAGGCATGCACTTTTGATGTCTATAGAGCAATGAAATATCCTAGAGAAGATGAAATGTGCCTGAGAGTGGATGTGGTTGATGAATGTGTTTTGGAAATGCAAAAGAAAAGAACAGAGCTCACTAAGGAAGTAGAAGAAATATAACAGTATTTTCAAGTGCAAACTATAGAAGAAGTTGTGAAGCCACACTTGGAGGAGGTTTATGCAAGGTTACCTAGTAATTCAAAACTAACTCCACCTTCAAGAATTGAACCACCACAGTTGGAACTTAAACCATTACCTTTCCACCTCAGATATGCATTCTTGGGAAAGAATGAAACTTTACTGATGATTATCTCAGCAAAACTTACTAAGGAGCAAGAAAGACAGTTAGTGGAGTTGCTAAAGAAGAGGAACACTACGATAGGATGGCAAATCTCAGATATAAAAAGGATTAGCCCCTCTTATTCCATACATAAGATCTTGATAGAGGATGATCATAAGTCTTCAGTGGAAAGACATAGAAGATTGAATCCTCATATACAAAAGGTAATGAGAAAAAAAGTTCTGAAGTTATTGGATGCAGGGATAATCTACGTGATTTCTGACATTTCATGGGTGAGTCCAATTCAATGTTCTCCCAAGAAAGGAGTTATGACCATTGTGACCAATGAAGATCGGTCAGAAATTCCAACTCATGTAGTCAATGGTTAGAGAGTGTGTATTGATTACAAAAAACTCAACGTAGCAACTAGGAAGGATCATTTTCCTCTATCGTTCATTGGTTAAATACTGGAGAGAATATCGGGATATGCATTTTATTATTTTCTAGATGGTTACTCTAGATATAATCAAATAGTGATAGATCTAGAGGACCAGAAAAAAACAACATTCACTTGTCCTTATGGAACATTTGCCTATAAAAGAATGCCATTTAGACTGTGTAATGCGCCCACCAATTTTTAAAGATGCATGATGGCAATATTTGTAAAATTGGTGGAGGATATAATGAAAGTGTTCATGTATGATTTTTCTGTATTTGGCAACTCTTTTAAGTGATATTTATGTAATTTGGATAAGGTCTTAACAAGATGTCAGGAAACTAACCTGGTACTGAATTGGAAAAAATTTCACTTCATGGTTAATGAGGGTATAGTATTGGGTCACAAGATTTCAGCAAAAGGGGTTAAAGTTGACAAAGCTAAAGTGGAAGTTATAGAGAATATGTAATATCCAACAAATGTCAAAGTAGTACGAAGTTTCTTAGGGCATGCAGGCTTTTACTGAAGATTCATTAAAGAATTATCTAAAATAGCTAAACCTCTTTCTCATTTACTTGAAAAAGATATTAATTTTGATTTTACTAATGAATGCAAATGTGTTTTTGACAGGTTAAAACAAGCTTTGATTTCTGCTCCAGTAGTTGTAGCACCTGATTGGAGTTTGCCTTTTGAATTAATGTATAATACGAGTGATTATGCAATAAGAGCAGTGTTGGGACAAAGAAAGGATAAAAGACTTCATTGATTTATTTTGCAAGTCGAACTTTGGCTAAAGCACAAGTGAATTATACAACCATAGAAAAGGAAATATTGCCAGTAGTCTATGCATTCGACAAATTCATGTCCTACTTATGGGGATCAAAGGTGATAGTGTATATTGATCACGATCAATTACTTATTAGCAAAAAATGATGCAAAACCAAGATTCATTCATTGGGTATTATTACTGGAAAAATTCAATTTAAAAATAAGGGATAAGAAGGGTGTAGAAAATGTTATAGCTGATCATTTATCTAGATTGGAAGGTGAGCAAGAGCTTAATCCCATTAATGATATTTTTCCTGATGAGTTATTATTTTATATATAGGAAACAGAAACTCTATGGTCTGCAGACTTAGCCAATTATATGTTCAATAGAAAGATACCAAAAGGATTCTCTTATTATAGAAAGAAGAAGTTGATTCATAACATAAGATATTTTATGTGGGAAGAACCATATTTGTGGAAAGTATGCAATGATGGAATGATAAGGCATTGTGTCACTCAAGAGGAGATATCAAACATTCTTTATCATTGCCATACAAAGGAGAGTGGAGGTTATTATGCACCAGCACAGCTGCAAAAATCCTAGAAAGTGGATTTTACTAGCCAACTATATTCAAAGATTCCAAATCTTTCATTCAATAATGCAAGCAGTGCCAAAGAAGTGGTAATTTATTGAAAAGGGATGAAATGCTACAGGCCAAAATTTTGGAAATTGAGCTCTTTCATGTGTAGGGAATAGACATTATGGGACCATTCCTATCCTCTCAGAGTAATAAATGCATTTTAGTTTGTGTGGATTATATGTCAAAATGAGTAAAAGCTCAAGCATGCCCTACCAACGATGCTCGTGTGGTTGCTAGATTTCTAAAGCACTTGTTCATAAGATTCGGCATGCCAAGTGTAATCATAAGTGATGGAGGTAGTCATTTCTGTAATAAAATAGTGGAGTCCTTGTTGTAAATATGTAGAGTACAATATAAAGTGATCACGCCATATCACCCCCAAGTAAATGGGCAAGTGGAAGTGAGCAATAGGGAACTCAAGAAAATCTTAGAGAAGACCATGGGGAAATCAAGAAAAGATTAGACTAAGAAGTTAAAAGATGCTTTAAGGGCATATAGGACAGCTTATAAAATACCAATTGGAATGTCACAATATAGGTTAGTTTATGGAAAAGCTTGTCACTTACGAGTAGAATATGAGCATAAAGCCTATTGGGCAATATAGGTATTGAATTTTGACTTCAAAAAGTCTAGTGAGAAGAGGTTACTCCAGTTGAATGAACTGGAAGAAATAAGATAAGCTTCGTATAAAAGTGCAAAGCTGTATAAAGAAAGACTAAAATAAATGGCATGATAAGAGTATCAGAGTTAAAACACTTAATAAGGGAGATAAAGTGTTAGTGTTCAATTCAAGGCTAAAGATGCTTCCAGGGAAATTGAAGTTAATATGGTCAGGACCATTCATAGTGGTGCAAGTTTTCCCCTATGGAGCAGTGGAATTGGTAAATGAGAAAGGAAAGAATTTTAAAGTCAATGGACAGAGACTGAAAAGATAGTTTGGAGGAGAAATAGACAAGATGCAGTCTATTCAATTATCCATCCAATAATTGTCCTAGCTAAAGGAAAGGTCAAGCTAGACACCTAAAATAAGCGTTATTTAGGAGCTCAACCAAAACTTTTAATTTAGAATGCATAAGTTTGTTTCTTTTACTTTTAGTTTGTTTAAATGAAGATTGATTTATGACCCCTTTTTATCTTTTATAGATTTCTCAATAATTGTCAAGAAACAACAAAAAAGAAGTAGAGGAGCAATCAGATGATTAGGGAGGTAGAATTGATAAATGGAACTTTTGATTTTAGTTCTTTTTGTTGATTCTATTATGTGATGTTGCAAGTTTATTTGTTAATTAAACAATTTTTTTTAGTTGAAAAGTATAAGTGAGTGAACTGCAATTTAAATGAATAATAGTGTGTACAATGTGCTAAAATAAAGAATTTATAGCTTAAAAAGTATTGCATAAAATAGCTGTGTGCTATGCGGCACAACCATGTCAGAAACGAGGGAAAAATTTAAATGGCGAGACAGCCGTGCGTTCTTAAGTGCATAGCTATGTGACTGCAGGGTAAAAATATAATGTCTCAGGCACAGTTGTGCATGATATAACATACAGCCGTGCATACCCGTGTCTATTCAGTTTCTAGTTATAATATAGTTGTGCCACCCTAGGAGATTTCTTGCAAGACTCTAGCACAACCGTGCCACTCCAAGCGCATAGCCGTACCGCGTAGAAATTCAACACTTTAAGTTGCATTCAACTGTGCTCCCAACATTGAGGACAACATTGAATTCAAGGGTATGAGGGAGTATTTCTTTCTTTATTCTTTATTTTTTTATTTCTTTATTTCTTTTCATACTTCTTTTTTATTTTATGTCATTTAATAAATTTTTCTTTTAAAACTTTTAGTTAAAATTATGCACATAATTTGAGCAATTTTTAAGCAAATTAGGGAATTTGAAAATTTAAAATAATTTTTTTGAAATTTTGGAAATATTTCGAATAATAATGAGTATGAATAATTAGAAGTATGCCTAAATTCCCCATTAAGTTATACTTGAGCAATCATAGTAACTTTTTGATTAAAGTAAACGTGCATAATGAACTTAATTGAAGAGTTTGAATTAATAGAACTCTTTATTCTTCCATAGTAACCTCTTAGGTTGGATGATTCTTGAATTAAATGGTTAACTCTCTTCGCTTTAAGAGAACCTCAAAAGCTTAAAGTTTTGAGGTAGTGTAGGAGAAAATCCTTAGAAGGAGTTGTGATGGAAAACCTTTTCCTTAATTGAAAGGAAATAATAATAATAAATAAATAAAATAAATACATAAATAAATATGTGTTTTAAATAAAATTAGGAAATTACTCTAATGCTTAAGGTATCGAGTAAGTTAGGAGTTGGTCACCTATGCCAATGCTCTATGTCCAAAGAAACCGAGAGTAAGAGTAAGTGAAGAGCAGATTTTATGATTTTCAATGCTTGAAATTTTGAGTAAGTTAGTGGTTGGTCACCCATGCCAATGCTCTACGCCTAAAGGGATTGAGAGTGTAAGTGATGTTAAGGCACATAATTTGAGAAAATCATTGAGTAACTGGTGGTTAGCATCACAAATGTTAACACTTGCGTCAAAAGACAATTCTCTCAATTAGGAATATTTCCCAAAAATACTAATAAATAAGCAAAAAATGAAAAATACAATAAGCTCCTAGCACAAAAGGATTGGGTGATCAGAATAACTCTAGATATGAATTAAATCCTCATTGCCTTAAGCTTAAGTTTTTGTGTGTTTTTCCTTTCTGAAGAACATGGTTGGTAATTATGTGCTAATGTCCTTTGACTTAATTCTTAATGAGGTATGTTGTGGGAATAAAGAGTTGAAGGAGGCGAGTAACTTGTCTCTTCAAATTCGTGTGCATGTGAATATATGTAGAGTGTGTTGCTATAAGTTGTGTTTGTGTATCTTAAGTGATTATTCCTTAATTACTTAAGGACAAGCAATTGCTTAAGTGTAGGGGCGTGATGAGTGTCAAATGTGTGCATATTTTGGGCATTATTTCTCATCATTTTATGCTCATTATTGGAAGAATATAATGCTTTTCAATGGAAATGTGCATACTTTTACTCAAGAGTGCATTTTAGATAGATTTCCATAAATTCTTCTTATTTTAGTGCTTAATTATATGATTTTCATATTTTTTCTGACAATCGGAATTAGTTATATTAGGGTGAAAGGCTTATGGAAGGATAGGAGCAAGATTCCAAGCTAAAAGGAGTGGAGAAGAGGAGAAGAAGTGCACTTAAACAGTGCACGGTTGTGTGTCTTTTGTAACACAGCCGTGCCTACCCTCTACCTTAGGCAAAATTTGCATGCTTGCAGGCACAACCATGCATCTTTAGAAGCATAACCATGTGCCGTTCAAATCCTCCTAGAGCACGAAGTTATGCACAACTTTGTTTCACCTATGCACAGCTGTGTGCCTCTGTGCTGACAGAAATCTTTAAGATCCTAACTTACCATATTTGATAGAAGACCTAGGGCAACCACTGGTGGGATATAAAAGCATCATTTTATGTGGAAGAAGAGATCTTTTTGCCTCAGAGAGACAAAAAGAATATAGAAGGTTTTAGCTTATTTCTTTATTGTTATTAATTTAGTATTCCAGAATTCTACTTTTAAAACATCATTCCCACCATTGATTCTTCATTGGAGCATAAGGATTAGAGTGAAGCAAGAAATCAAAAGGGGGTTTTATACTCTTCATTTGTATTTCTTATGATTTCTAGCACAATCATGTTAATCAATATTTGTTTTTCTATTCCTTGTGTTATGGTGTTTGAGACAATGAGTGGATAGTTCCTATAGTGGATTGAGGTTTTCAAATCCCTAAACTATGTAACCTTACATGGATTTTATTTTATTTATTTTAGTATATTTAATATGTGAATTTGGTTTTGTTCTTAATGCTTACATGTGATTGGGCACTATATGTATTGATCTTAGCAAACTAATTGACTTGAGAGAGTAATTAGGTTGTGGATTTAAAAACAAATTTGTTAAATTAATTGTAGACATTGAGAGATGCTAGGATTGAATTAAAATTGCAATATACCTTGATCTATAAATTGAACCTAGTAGATCGGTAATTAGGATGTGACGAGAGTCCCCATGTATCAACTTATTAGGAATCAATTAGTTTTACATCGCCTTGAGAAAGGGGTGTAACTCCTTGTAGTGGTATGCATCAATTGGAAAACACTCTTTTATAAACTTAATTGAATAATCTATGTATGTGTGAAATAATTTAGGGAGGGAAATTCCCAACCACAATATTGATATTTGAGTTTTAGTTTTGTTTATAGAAAAAAAAATTAGGATTAGGAATTCAAAAATTTAATTCTTTTCTCAATTCATAAAATTGAACAGATTACCTGAATTCGATTGTCCAAACAAACTTACACATTAAGTTGATTCAGTAGTGATATATACTCCAATCCCTGTGGGATCGACATTCGTACTTAAGTACACTTTGTTACTTGTACGACCCGTATACTTGTAGTGTGCGAGTTGCTGCTCGTTAACCGTCCGAGTTTCTATCAAGTCTATTGGAGTTTTTTTCCATCTTTCTATCATTAATAAGGAGTATATGGATAATATATGTACCATTTTTAGGGTTTTCTATGAGACCACCACTAATGTACAAGTCACTTTGGCTTGGGTGTGAGTTAGGGAGCATGATGATACTTTTTGTCATTTTGCTATGATGCCAGACTACACCCTTAGTGCTATATTTGTTATTTTTGACTTAAAGTTGGGTGTTTGATTATTAAGGCCTAGGCTAGGGTGGTGTAGGTCTCTTGATGCACATCTATAGTCGGATGAGGATTTAACCTTAGGGAGAGGGTTCTCGTGGCTTACCATGTCAAGTTATTTTGTATTTAATTATATGATAACCAGTACTCTTATAATTTATATTATACTAATGGTGTATAGTGACATGACACTAATGTATTTATGTTTATGTAAATATATGTTATGCTATATTATTAGCATGCCACTTATCATCAAATTATTATTTTGGAGATATATTGTTTATGGTTTATTAATATTTAAGGTCGATGCTATCATTTTACAAAAATGTCATTTAATAGTATATGTTGTTAAAAGATTCTTTTTGATAGTCTTTTGGTAATACCTCTTTCTATCGTTGCCTCTGTTAGATGGGTTTTCTGATAGGGGTACGATAGGGAGAGGTGTTATAAGTTACTTTAAGGAATTGAATAGCTACCAAAGAATCACACTCCACTTCCATAGAGTTGAAAAAGCAGTCTGCAGCTACTGAGAGGCTATATAACATAGCATGAAGTTCATCAATATTTGAGTTATAACAACTTGAAAGAGATTTCCTAATAGAGGCCAAAGGCATACCAAAATGGTCCTATATGATGCATCTAACTCCTACCATTTTTCATTGCTCACAACTAGTAGCATCAGTATTGAGTTTAACATGCATTGGAGGAGGGGGAAACCATTTGGAAGGGGTAGGGAAAGAATATGAACTTGTACTTGACTTGTGATGATGATGGAACTCTAAAAGATAATTCAGCTCTTGTATTGAAAGAAAACTATACATAATGTGCCCATGAATAACCAATAAAGACATGCAAGTCTAATTCAGTTTTCTGGCAATAATCATATTAATTAAGCACATTTAAATGTCTTGAAGCTAAATTGGTTATAGTTGGAAGAGAGCTAGTAAGTAATCGCCACAAGAAATGCTTAATCTTTGGAGGCATCTGTAATTTCCACAAGGTATTCCAAAAAGACCGATTGACTATTAATGTATTAGCTACCAATCATGATTGAGTCAGTAATTTGAGAGCTTCATAATAAGTTATTTTCACCGAGAAGATTCCATTTTTAGTCTTTGCCCAAAAAACTCAATTTGCAAGTAATCTATAATTAATAGGGAGACTTCAAAGAAATTTTGCTTTACAAGGCAAAAGAAAAGCAAAAACTAGACTCTTTTTTCCATTTTCTAGTTTTAGAATCAATCAGGTTATTGGCCGTAGGATCCAACCTAAGAGTGTGAAGAGGCATCATAAAAATTGGATTTAAAGAAAAACTACCCCACAACTATGAATCACCTCAAATTTTAATATTCTGTCCATTCCCAACCCTCCAATAAATTCCACTCTCCAAAGTCGATCTCAAATTGTAAACACTATGCCACATGTAACTCAGACTATGCCAAAGTCTACTCTGCAAAATTTTTATCCAAAGGAAATACTTCACCTTTAAAATAGAAGCACGCAAAGAAGTTGGATTTGTTTGTAATCTCCAAACTTGCTTTGCTAAAACAAACTGCTGAAAAGCCAAGTTCCCCTTCCTTTTTAGATTTGCTCATCTCGAACTAACTAAACCAATGCATTTTATTATCTTCTGACATAAATCCCTAACAAAATTTGCTTACAATCTGCTCAAGCTCATGACAAAAGGATGATGGAAGTTTAAAACAACTCATCATATATGAAGGGATAGCCTGAGCAACCGATTTAATTAAGATTACTTTACCTGCCCTCAAAAGAAACTTCTCTTTCTAACACTTAAGGTTCCTCAAGACTCTATCCTTCACAAATCAAAAAAATTATTTTTCTAATTTTCCAATCAAAGTTGGCAATCCTAAGTATCTATCATTGGAAGTAACCAACCGAAATCTAAGTAAAGAAGCTAGACTCTTACGAAGATCACAACCCATATTACTACTAAAAGATATCTCTGTTTTATTTAAATTAATTTGTTAACCCGAAGCTAACTCATATTGTTGTAAAATTGATTTAAGAGCAAGGCAATCATCCACACTGGCTTCAGTAAAGAGAATGCTATTACTGGGAAAAAATAAATGAGAAATGGTAGGATTTAATCTAGTTAACTATAACCATGAAGATAGTTCTAAATACATATTTTATAGTTCTGAATGCATGTTTTCCTAATTATGGATGAAAGTGCTTATGTGTATAAAAAAAATAAGTAGTGCATAAAAAAAAAAGTATAGCAATATTGGGTCTCCTTAGAGAAGACCCCTACTCGGATTTAAATAGCCTTTGGGATGCCCATTTAATAGGAAAACATAAGACATTGAAGATAAATAAGTATAAACTCGATTAATAAAGCACTGGGGAAACTGTATTTTTGCCATAACAGTAACTAAAAGATACCATTCAACTCGATCACACCCCTTACATGAAATCCAACTTAAGAGCTAAATGACCATGACTCGAAGACTTTTGAGATTTCATATGGTGAAAAATCTCAAAAGTAATTAAAGCATTGTCAGCTATAAACCGGTGTGGGACAAAAGCATATTAAATCTCTTGAATTAGGGAAGAAAGTACCTACTTAAGTAAATTAGCAAGAACCTTAGCCATGAGCTTGTATAATATATTACATAAACTAATAGACCTCAAGTCTCACATAGTTTCCAGAATTTTTCTAAAAAATTAGAGTGATAAAAGTGTGATTCAAACCAGAAGGCATAATCCTATTATTCAGAAAAGACAATAAATAATTTAGGGATAAGGTCCAATTTAACCCCTAATGTATAGTGCGAAGCTCAATTAAGCCCTTAATCTATTTTTTGGCACAAAAACACACGTAACGTTATTTAATATGGTCATTTAGCCCCTTCTAAAATGTTTGATGTCTAATAAAAATATAAACTAGTCCCTAAAATTGTGTTTCCATCAAAATAAATCAAGTTTTAAATTTCAATAGATAAAATTGTCCTTAATTTTTTTATTAATTGTATAATTTTAAGAAAATTATTTTATTTATTTATTAATCTCTCTA
>CATIWO010422493.1:0-21163 GCA_949673435.1 Macaranga tanarius
AAAAAAAATTAAAGGTGAATATTTTTTTATTCACAACAAGGATTCAATTCCAGAAATATTTATATATTACTAGTGAAATAGTGGTTTGATTATCACTCTTTTAGGAGTAGTTTGTTGTACTTGATTAAATATTTACATAAAATATCAAAATTAAAATAATTTATATTTTGAAATTCAATTCCACCTAATTTAAAAAGAATGCAAATTTTAGGATATAAGATGGAAATCGAAAAGTACCATCACATAAATTTTTGCTATACATATAGAAACTGAAAATTTGTTCATGGACAATAATATATGTTGCAGCAATTCAAAACAATAAAAGCAATGACATGATGCAATAGGGGCAGGGAAAATAGGGTATGAAGCATTTTCCATCTTTCATATGTCAATCAAATTGACAATTTTTTTTTTATTTTTATGCAAAAAGTTTGGTTGGACTAATAACTATACATACATAACAGTAGCTGCTAGCTATGCTTGCCCGGGGGTTGGCAAATGCTTGCACAGTTTATAGCAAACAGCATCTTCATATATTCTCTCACCATCCAGTCAACCAGCTCCTTTGATAAGTTGCAGTACTACCATAACTCTCCATATCTCTTGGATGGTTACAACCACCCATTTTTTTAACATTTTCGTGGACTTAACCTATTAATTTGATGCTTTAAAAGGAGTTTTTGTCACCTAACTACTCATCCTTAAACTATAACCCGCTTAAATGATATATGTATTTTTTTAATAAAAAAATAAAATATACACCTATATCTTATAAATTTAAGCGTTGTATACAAATAAAAAAAATAAAATATATTTATGTGTTATAAATTTAACTGTCGGATATAATAGAGTGGTAGAATGGCAAGAATGTCTCCCTTTTTATATATAAATGCAAGACATCTTACACCACACAGACCAATTTCCTTTCACTAAAGCTTATTCACACCTGCTATCAAAACCTTAAGCTTATGCCCTATCATGTCACCAACTAGCACCATTGATCGTCATGTTGTGGTCTTTGCCTTCCCTTTTGGTAGCCATGTAGCTCCACTCTTCTCCATAATACACAAGCTAGCCATTTGCTCTCCGACTTCCCACTTTTCCTTCTTTTGCATACCAACTTGCAACAAGGCCATATTGTCTAGTTACGAACATAGCATGCAACAAAATGTAAAAGTTCATGATTTGTGGGATGGCGTTCCTGAGGGCTACAAGTTCGTTGGCAAGCATCAGGAAGATATTGAGTTGTTCATGAATTCAGCTCCTGAAAGCTTCAGGAAGAGCATTGAGGCCGTGGTGGCGGAAATAGGGAAGAAAATTAGCTGTCTGGTGGCAGATGCCTTCTTTTGGTTTGCGGCTGAGATGGCTGAGGACATGAAGGTGCCTTGGGTGGCATATTGGGTTGGCTCGCCAGTATCAATTTCTGCTCATTTTTACACTGACTTCATCAGGGAGACATTTGGAGGTGAAGGTAACATATACATATAAGATAATTCAATTTATCACTCATTTTGTTTCCTTATGTTATAGATATTGACCATATCTACTTCTTGCAAGATACAGATACGTCAGCTAAGAAAGATGAAGCTCTCAAAATGATTCCAGGAATGTCAAAAATTCGAGTCGGGGATTTACCAGAAGGAGTACTCTTTGGAAACTTAGAATCACTCTTTTCCAAGATGCTACATAAGATGGTAACAGTGCTAGCTAAAGCAGATGCAATCATCTTAAATTCATTTGAGGAACTAGAGCCAACAACGACAAATGACATGAAGTCCAAGGTCAAGAAATTCCTCACTATAGGACCTTTCAATTTAATGTCACCACCATCATCAGCACAAGACACATACGGTTGCATACCATGGCTTGACAAGCAAAAACCTGCATCAGTAGCTTATGTTAGCTTTGGCTCTGTTGTAACTCCACCACCACATGAAATTGCAGCACTAGCAGAAGCATTAGAAGCTAGCAGAGTACCCTTTATATGGTCAATTAAGAACCATGCCAAGGTACACTTGCCAAATGGGTTCATGGAGAGAACAAAATCACAAGGAATTGTAGTACCATGGGCTCCACAAATGGTAGTCTTAGGACATAGTGCACTTGGGGTGTTTGTAACACACTGTGGCTGGAACTCAATTATGGAGAGTATAGTGGGAGGGGTGCCAATGATTTGCAGGCCATTTTTCGGGGATCAAAGGGTTAATGGACGAATGGTAGAGGATGTTTGGGAGATTGGCCTCAAAGTGCAAGAAGGAGTTCTCACAAAAATTGGAATAATTGATAAATTGGACAAAATTTTGTCGCAAGAAAAAGGCAAGAAAATGAGGGAGAACGTTAAAGCACTTAAAGAACTTGCAAATAGGGCAATGGAACCAGAAGGAAGCTCTGCCAGGAATTTCATTGCACTGATGGACATAGTAACGGGTCCAGCAAGTATTATCCAGTAATTCTAATAATTGTAATGCTTTTGTTGGTTTACAAAACTAGAGTTTAAACGTAATAAATTTGTGCTTGTGTGTTAACTGTTAAGAGAATAATAATGTTCCTGTTTGCGGATTATCGAGAATTAAACACTTAAACTAGCTGTCTTCTGGAGTTCATGTTTTGTTTCAAGAAAGAGCATATATGTCTTGCACAACGCTCACATTCACTCTCTGTAAAAGCTGTTCTCCAATGGAATTTCTTTTTCCTAAACCTTCCAAAACCCACTAAATTCTAACTAATCTAGTTCAACTTTGGCAAGAATATAAAAGTGGCAAAAGTTTTCCAATAGCTATTTTAATACATCAATCTCGCTGGAAATGGCTCAAAGTGCCAGCAGTTTAAACGCCATAACTAGTAAAATATTCAGACTTCACTGATGCATCTAACCATTTACAACATAATTTCCACTGGATGTACGGGCGTGATAGTAGCATACGATATGGCTAGCATCCCTCTATCAATTTGATTTGATAATATACATAGCATAGTGGAACAAACTCTACCTCCCAACCTTTAAGAAAATTTGATCATTCATCCATTTACATAAAATTTCCCGGGCAAATTTACAGAAATCAAATAATTGATAAGGTATGAACCATTTCTAAAGCTAAATGTAATGCAATAAAACAATGGCTGAAAAATAAACTCATATATATTAAAACAAGTTCAAGGTACATTTCACGGAGGGGAATATATTAAAAGTAAGCCCCTAAACAAAACATGGAACACAGCACCGTAAAAGAAAATTGAACTATCTGCACAACCCGCCAACATTAGATCGTGCGTTACACCTAACATGAATCAATCGACAATTCCAAAACGAGTCATCTAAACAGTTTGATCCCAACCATCATTGTGATGAATACAAGGGACAAGCAGGATCCATGAAACCGCACAATGACTCTAATATATTCCTACATTAGCACCTAAAATAATCTACACCCAGCCAATGAACAGACAGTTTTGCCAGCAGCCAGAACTTCATGCCATGGCACCCTTGTCATCTATCAGGTTCATGGCCATCGAAAATTGACGGTACAAGAAAAGAATGCTGTAATCTGTTTTAAACCCATTGGCTTCTAGGTAACTTGAATCAAGTTGGCAACGGCAACTCCTGGCTTAAAATTCATGAAATTAGCTTCTGCATTAATGAAAAAATAAACCCTTTCTAAGAGTCCAACATCTCATCCTGGATCTCATTAGGGGCAATAAGCCCTGGAATAGAAAGCATTCTTTGTCTCTCCCTCTCTCTCTGAGCAGCAGCTTCTTCAGCATAAAGATCATTATTATCCTGCAAAACAAAAACAAAAAAAAAAATCAAATTGCTTCTCATCTGAACCACAATGCTCAAAATCACTATAAAAAAATGCACGAAGAAATAGGGCGGCATCAAGTTATGAGCAACTCAAAAGTCTTAACCTGAGCTGAAAATTCTTTTGATTGCACAAGAAAGTCGCGAATATGATTCTTAAATACAGGAAGATCATTTCTTGACTCGTATAATCCGTTGACAAATTGAGCGACCTGTGTAGAGCCTTCGTATCAGACATAGAACAGAGAAAAATACCATCAGATGAGGAAAATTAAATCTCAATTTTTGTTTTCACCTCTGATGCAGTCATGTTGGGGAATGATGCACCCAGGAGTTTAATGGTGTATTCACGAACAAATACCGCATTACTAGGGTACTGATAAGGCACTGTTCCAGCATCCCATATGGGCTCCGTTAAAGCACCACTCTCAACCTGAAAAATGCACATCCTTGTACAGACCACTAACAACTATAACTAAATAAAGAGAAAGGTAACGCAAGATACCAGACAAAACAAGTGCTGTAACACTGAGACATGCAATTTGAAACCAGGTTTATGAAATGTATCCGTCAGGACAGCAAATATTTCCTGCTCAATTGTCACAAAGTATGTTCGGTAGAACTGATTACAGAATTCAGAAGCCTGCAGATTATAGAGAGATTTAATAAGCCCAATATGGAAATTAAGCAAAAACCCTATAAACAATAAATAAAGCAAAAACTGCACCTGAAAGTTCTTCAGCATCTCTAACAGAAGGTTTAACCCAGTTTCAGCAATATTTCTTTCTGTATGCCGGAATGCCCATATGATTGAATCCATTACAAGCTTTAGTTGCTAATATGAATAACACAAGAAGTGAAGGTTCAGTACAAAAGACATGTACAAATTGACAAAAGCAGTAGCAAGAATGAGGGGAGAAAGTATGTTGTAACACTAATCTATAGTTAAACCTAACAGATTATTACTCAAATACACACTCAAAAAAAGACACCAAACAACATTGAAAACTAGAACCAAATACAAGCACAAGTGTGTGATCTTGCATACATACAGTGGATAAGAAAATTTTTTCAAGTTATTGCTGGATACTGACATAAAAAAGAACAGATGCAATTCCATAACTGAAATGGTTTACAAATCATGTACATTCATTGAAAACAAGCAATGCAATTCACTGGAACAATTAACAATTTTTTCCAGAATTTCAGATGTGAGAGAAGACACAAAAAATGAGAAAGAATTCTTATAACAAAGTATAGGTCTTTGAAATAAATAAATGACTTGAAAAAAAAAAGGTTCTAGGACACCTTAATATAATAAATGAAACAGATTAAAACACAAACCTGGCTCGAAAGCCGAATCAAAGCAGGAAAACAATGAGTTGCAATGGCTCGAAGTAATGAGAAGAACTTGAGGCGATGTTCTGGATAGTCTTCAAAATTTTTGGTTATCATCTGCAGCATGAAATGACCAGACACCCAGACACATCAGGCAAGTTATCTACTCAAATTGGTTTCATTGACATGTCTAAGCAACTCATATTACACATGCACCAACAAGCCTCATCTAATGAGGCATCATGTCTTGGAAGAAGTTTGTGCATTGTCCAAAGCACAGTCAAACAGTCAGCACACCACCCCCACCCCCCAACCCTTTCTTTTCTCTCATCTTTCAAAATGACCCTCACAGCACACACTATATAATTGTTCAATTATAATTGAAAAGCACAGATGAAATTTTTGTAATTATTCTCTAATTAAAATTTTCAAGTACAAAAGGTCATTTTGATCATGGTTGATCATGGTTATTCCAAGTAGTAGTATCTTTCATTAATTTGAAACAATTTCACTAATTATTTTCATAAAATCAAATTAGAATTGAATGCATTGATAGCCTTTCTCAATTAAAAAAAAAAGCCTACATCCTTACCTCAAGCGTACACTGGAAAACTGCTTCAAATATCCGAGGAACATCATCTATCATTGCAGCTTTGTATCTAATAAAAGAGGAGAATATCAGAAAAGAAAATTTTCAATTAAAAAAAAACTCATAATTTTCAAGGCTACAATAGAAGCCAGGTTTCCTCCCAGTTTCAAAAGCCACCAACGTTCACACAAAGATAACACCATGAATTGTAGATAGCTCATTCATCCCTTTCCCAGAACATGAACCAAACAGGAAAAAGAGGTTGGAAGATATATACATATGAAGACATACTTGTTTATAATTATAGCAAAAAGTGACAGAACTTCCGATTCTCTAGCATCAGGCAAATTCCTAGCATAATCACCAAGAACTGGATCCATCATTGGAGGAACAAATTGCTTTCCTATCTGAGGTTGGTCTTCAGCTTTATCCAAAAATGTCTCAATAAGCTTAAGTGTCTCTCTCTTGACAGATCTGTTCCAGAAACCAAAATAAATACCACAAAAATTTTGCACTCACCAAATGCAAAACAAAAGCAGAACAATTATCTGACCGTAGGAGTTTCACATAGGATGTTTTCGATGCAAAAGGCCCTCCTTCAGCAATACTGCTTGATACAAGCTCACTGTACATTCTGCCAACGAATTCAAATCATAAGTATATGGATTATCAGCGAACAAAGTCAATGCAAAACCATACCAAAAAAACAGTGAACAAATAACTTTAAATAGCATACCTATACACATTAAGCATGTCCAAAAAGATCAAAGAAATTTGGGACAAAAAATAAGTTCCCAAAGAGCTAGCAACACTTGTATTTGTCTGCAAAACAAGAATTGTTTCAATAAATGATATGAAAATCATTGTGAAATATATTGACGTAATCTCATTTACCAAAGTAGAGCAATCAGCCAATGCATTAACTTATTCGAATAAGATTTACAGAAGAAATAATTACAGCAGGTGAACTATGTTATTGATTACATCATGCTATATAGAAGGGCTTATACAGACCATTTCATGATCCGTCAATATCCATATCATTTATCCCTCATGATTGCAGGCAGTTAAAAATTTTATCACAGAAAGTTCAACATTAAATGAAAGTATATACCTGCAATATATTGAGAACAGTCCTTATCACTTCTTGATCTTTCAGAAAATCAACACTCTGGCGTGCCTGCCCTATAATTTCAGCCCATTTCTGCAAGATTCAAATATCATAAGCCAGACTACCAGGAAAAGAAAAAATAACTATAATATACTATTTCATCAAATACTGTATGATAAACTGAGACACAAACAAAAAATTAAAAATTTGAGTACATGTGATTTTTATAAACTTGACAATTACCAGCATTATGTTCCTACTCAATAGAATTTAGCACAACCTTTTATGACAATTTCCAATAGTTCATGTGTAATGCACACGAATGATATTTTTTATAGAAGAAATGATACTTCCACAATTTCTATTTCATATACAAAATCTTAAAGATCCAGAGAGGCATAAACACACAGTAGAAAAGAGATAACCTGATTTGGAAGATCCATCAGTCTCTGCAAGTATTCATCTCTTTTCTGAGGATCAGATTCTGCTTGAATCATGTGCCCTACCTGCATAAGGAAAGGCATAACAAAATCTCACAAAGTTACAACTAAAGAAAATCACAGGGCACATAGTTTTGCTGTCAGCAAATGCAACATACGGATTCGTAGAACGAATGGATCTGGTGAGGTTCCAGATCAGCAACAGTTGTTGGCAGGCCCGTCAGAAGTTCAGACACAAATGGTTCACTTTCTCCAACCTGAAAAACATATAATTAGATTCTCAATAGCATCCCTTTGATGCACAACTCCAATGAGAGAATTAAGCAAAACTTGATCATAAAGCAAAAAGATTTGAAGCTAAACACATTACCTGTAATATCACAAATTTCCGTTTGCATTTTGTAACAATTTTCAAGAACGTTTCGCAGGCCATATCCTGGAAGACATGAAGTATAAACTCCATAAGTCACAGTTAACCATAACAAATTATTCAAGACAAAGAAAACCCAATTAATCCACCACAAAGCTAGAATCACCACCCTACAATAACAATAACAAAAGAAAAGTATCAAAAAGGCAAAAATAACCTGCACTCCAGGATGTGTTTCATGCATAAACTCAAACAACTTATTAACAACAGTTTTCAGAAACTTCCAATGGGCTCTTAGAAATCGTGGATACTGCCCAACAACATACCTGCACACAGAAAGAACAAATATAAAAAACAGATGGACCTTAATCCCAACAATGATTTTGCCGAATGATCTCAGATATCTATTATAGTTTAATGATAATGTGATCTTGAGAAACAAAAACACAAATTGGAAGTTTATGTTCCAAACACATTTCACGATCAAAATTTCTTACATAATGTTACTTGCAATAACAGCCTTGTTATCTTTTCCCTTTGTGATTTCACACAAATTCAATAAATCCCGAATGACCATCACCAAAAATCTGTTTTCCTGAAGAAGAAACCAAGATCCAAAATGGTTAAACATGTCAAACTTTGACTACAGAAGAAAAGAGAGTTTCAAAGTAGCACGTCATGCACAACTAATGAGTCATCAAAAAACAAAGCGGACATATCTTATAGAGAAATCATGTACCACTACTAAGAAGTAGAACAGATACCTGTTCTTCCATCATGGAACCAGAAATAGATCCTATTGCCCAGCATAGAGTGTTTAAATTGTTCCAACTCCAATCCTCACCACTCAATTGTTTACTTAATTTCCTCAGCATCTGTATTATACAGAAGGGGAAAGCAGCAAGAACCACAATAAGATACATATAAAACATAGAGAAAACAATATGAAATATCATTACATAACTAAAGTAAATTGACCAACAAGCTCTTCAGTATAGATGATGTTGCATTCTTTATTTATACTGGTAACCTGTAACTTAAGGGGGAGAAGAAGACCAGTAGCTGAAGTAACAAAAAATGCAGTACCATTCTGTATGTATGTTGGAAACCTTGTAACTTAAGAGAGGGGGCAAGGAGAAGACCAAAAGTTGAAGCAAAAAAAAAAAAAAGCATAACGGTACAAAAGAAGAAAAAATTGCCAATTGCATCGAACTAATGGAATAGATAATTACCATAAAAATCCTTTCCCCTCTATTTTCTGAATTTATAGTTTCAGTTTCCATTATAATTACAACTCTCTACGCGCACAATTAGGAAAACAATGTGATCGCCTAAAAAGTATTAAATTTTTTTAAAAAAAAGGACAACAATAAAACACTGCACATTATCAGCTACACATCAAAGGGTTCTAAAACTTTTAGCATTAAGTATACAGTACCACAGTTATGACTAAAAGAACATACAAGCCTAATTGATATAACTCTTGAAAAAAAATCACATAATTTCCAAATATGCCACAATTTAATACCTGTTTCTCAGTGTCATCATGATCAAGATGAGACAAGTAGATTAAGGTCTCCCTCATGATCTGCATTTTTGAATTTCGATTAGCCATAGCAACTTGCACAAGATGCCCAGAAGACCCGTAAAGAAAATTAATCCCTAATGTTGAAATATTAGGACAACAAATTTTTAAATATAACACGTTAAAAAGAATATGCCATCATTGAACAATAGTTTGATCTGGCCTCCAGCCAAAGGACAGATTTACCTAGCATCACAGTATAAGAACATCCATTATTAAAAACAATAACATTATGAAATCCATATATATAAAAAGAGAGAAATAAATTCTTGGCTTTATCTAAAGCTGATAAAGATGAAAAAATCAGCAGATTATACAAGCACGCCTACATAGTTCTCCACTACTAGCAAATTTAATAACTGCTCTCCTGTGTCATGTCATATGCATCATACTAGTCAATAAAAAATCAATAGCTTCAGGCACCATATTAGTTTTCTTAGTCAACCTTCCAAATACAGATTGATACCCCAGCACGATGAAAATATCATTTTCCAAAACTTTGGGAAACTCATTTTGAATTCTGTATATCACTCCTCAAAGAGCAAGTGTATAGATCGTATTCACATAAAGGTAAAAGATTCATTACCTTATACTGCACTAAAACATCATTGTCCTTCATGGTTTCCCGCACAATGTTACCATTTTCATCTTCAACTATAAGAACCTCTTCAGGCTTTGCCATTCGACAGATCATAAGCAATCTCAACTTTGACATTGGATTAGCATAAAGCTGCCTCCGCTGCAATATTTGTGAACCTATGCCATCAACCATACCGTGAAGCAAAGGCATCTGCTTTAATACATAGACACAGCCTGTGGTAAGTAACCTCCATAAATAGCAGTCAAATACAAGAAAAACAAACAGGATCAGAAATTCACAACCAGAAACCCATATTTAATCCAAATGATTTGCATGCATATAGGTACAAAAGAAAATTACAAAGACTGACCAACAAACAGTGCAACCAAGAAGTAACAAACAAAATTTAAAAAAAAAAATTCTGCTGAATTCCAGATAAATTGCTCCACATACGCTACAAACTTTATTTTTAGTTGCAATTTACCCTCAACAAAAAAATTTTACTATATAAACAAGAAATAAAAATTCAAAACATCATTGGACCTGCAGTGTTATACACACACAAAATATTTGGAAAAACAAGGAACTTTTATAACACAGTACAAGAGAATAATGGAAATATCCATGCAAGCAAGCTGGCACTAAATTATAATGACAAGACACACCGTACCTGCAGTCCCATCATGTTTGCAGTAGCTGCTGGATTATCTAAATTATGTGCTTCAAAAAGCTCCAAAACCAAAGAGTTCCAATAGTCCAAGCAAACCTGTTAAAAATTCAAGAGAGCAAAGGACTGGTCATTGATATTTAATGCCACAAAAAAGAATGGCAACAAGTGAGAATTTGAAGGATACAAATACCTTAAAAACCTCCGTGTCATCAACGTATGAAATATTAATCAAATATTCAAGACCCGTCAATAATGCAGATATGCTCTCTTGAGTAGTCTCCAGCACTCGAATATGAGACTGCAAAAAGTCAGCAAGTAATCCAAGAACGCCTTATTAACAAGCATAAAAGTGAATGAAAAAATTCCTCATATCAACCTAGGTGGGAGCCAATAAGTCCTAGGCCAATTGGTCTAAACTGAGGCTCCAGGTCATGGGATCAAACCCCGCAGCGTAATCTTGGAATATGTATGCAAGGGGGCCAGTGGCACCCACTTGTGTGATGTCCCACACCCATAGGTAATAGATTATATTTCTCCTCCCCATTAACACTAACAACTAACACACTGTAACCCTATGGGTACTAACAAGCGACATGGACCCAAAAAAAAAAAAAAAACTAGGTGGGAGGAACAAAAGGAAAGAATATCCATGCAACAATATATACTACCGGTTCTCTTTTATGCATAGGGGTGAGCATTCGGTCAGCTAGGTCAAAACGAAACCAAAATAACCCAAAACTCAATTAACCAAATTTTTGTATACAAAAACCAAACTGAACCGAAATTTAGAAAAAACCAAGTTAACTAAACCAAACAAACCGATAATTTACCCTAAAAACCAAACCAAATAAAACAGAAATTTCAAAATTTTAATTTATTTTCAGATTTTTCTAAATTCAATTATTACTATTTATAATTCAATAATAAAAACTAAATTTTGGTTTTCTTGGTTTTTCGGTTCACCAAAATTTTTCTATACAAAACCAAACTGAAAACATTTCTGGTTTTTAATATCTAAAACCAAACTAACTAAAAAATCGAAGCAAAAAACCAAACCGAATGCTCATTCCTAATCATGCAGAATTTTTATCATAAGAGTTGAGACCATAACATTTCCAGTACACTGCAAGCAACATGCTTAACCATCTGCATGCAAAAAGGGAAATCCCTCGCACAAACAAACACACTGACTCAACATTATCAGCCATATCATTTCACCATGCTTTTCAGGTACCAATGGGCCTAGACTGAAGGCACAGAGCAAGATAAAACATCGCATAGAACACCAGAGATGCAACAATATAATTATTCAATGACACAATCTCAACCATCAAAAACTAACAGCAGCATGTCATGTCCCGAACTATTACACACAATTAGTATGAAGATAATTGCTCTCACTCATAGCAAATGCATAAGCATAAATGCAACATGCTGCGAATAACATGCTAAAATATACAGCCATTTAAATCTGTAGCTCCAAGTCAGGGATACCACAATTCACTCTACAAGGACTGAATGCCGATATGATACAGCCATTCAAAAAAGGGAACAGTTCCATACTAGATTGAAACATTAGGCATTTCACAGCTTTTTTCCCCATAGCTTTTTCCCTGTAGCTTTTTCTTTCTTGTTTATATAGCTTTTTTTTCTTCCTTGTTCAATTTAATGTTAATATATATTTATTAAAGACTTCAAACTAGAAATCCTTAAAGTAGAAATAAAATAAGATTCTCAAGTCTCAACTAAAATAGGAATAAAATTGCATCTAAAAGTTCTATGTTTTATGATGTTTTCAATTACACACATGCGCACACACACCTTCTCCTATGTCTTGATAATTATATAATAATCTATTTAAATATATGTTTCCAAAAGTGTTCCCCGTATTCAATAAATTTATTACATTCTGACTAATTGTACTGAAGAAGCCTACCCCTACCATACCAAATATTAGACAAGTGTCATGTTCTGCTCCCAGTTTCATTCCATGTACCTAGTAACTTTTTTTCCACTTCTACTTACTTAACACAATGCAAACATTTATCCTCAAACTGAAGGCTTAAAAGCAATTTAATAACGCAAGCTCAAAATTGCCAAAACACATACAAGTTTTAAAAATCACACAGACACTTCTCTGCCTAGTCACCCATAATGTACTAAAGGACCAAGCCAACTCATGAAAGGTACTTGCCTTATAAAATGAAGTGAAAAACAAGGCCAAGTTCTGAATAAATGCCTGGAAAAGTAACATAAGACAGAGTTAGACTAATAAATCATGTTATGCATTGAGACTTATAAATAGATTGGAACAGAATGCAAAAGTGGGAACACAGACCTGTTCCTCGCTGTTTCCATGAGCATAAGCCTCTGGAATATTTGTTGTTGGTGGGAGGATGGCCTAAAAACAATTCACCAGAATTCGTACAAAAAAAATATATAACAGCTTAGAATTATGTTGATGAGAAAATCTTCATGATCATATTCAAAATTTAGTTTCTCAACATAAGCTGCTAAGCACCTGCAATTGGACCATGAAGAAAGTATACATCTTAGCATACTGCACATTGTAGAAATCTCCAAATTTCAGAGCTGCAACCTGTAATCATCAAATCAGATAATTGTCAACACCTAATGCTTACAAGTAACTTCAGAAAACCAATCATAACAGCACAATGTACCTCTGTCAGACACTGGACAGTCAGATTTCTATAGGCTGGCATAGGAAAAAACTTCAGGAGTGTTTCCAGCTGTATGAAACAGAAAAATAGAATGCAAGCTGAGTATATATAAGGAAAACTACCTCCATTTATCAACCATGTGTGAAGTTGACAATTAAAGTCTTTCTATCATAATGGCATATAAGGAATATACATACCAGCGGGGATTCAAAAATATAGCCCAAGGGAATCCAAGAAAGAAATGCATGTAAGGTAGACAAGGTTGCCCGAACAAGCTCGGTTCTTTGAGATACTGATAGTATATATAAGCATAACTCATGGATGAGTTGAAATTCACTGTAAACAGCCAAACAAAGAAAAGTAAAATGAAAAGATGTTGAAAAAAACAGCCTTTTTTGGGTGGAGAGCAATGCTCAGTTGTGCAACTCAACTTTGGAGTTCTAAACTAATTTCACAAAAGAAAGAAATTTCATAAGAAGAACTCTAACTCACTAACCAGCCAGAAGATAAAATGAACATGAAACAAGTAGAAATTCGGCATTGACAGGAAAGAGAGGCTATAGGAGCTATATCTCTTGATCAAAACTCAGCACAGCCAAGGTCGTAATAAAGCAACTTAAGAGACTATATTACAAGATAGCAAATCCCAATTGCTTGAATAATATAGTTACAACTTTAAAAATGAACCATCCATATCTGACTGTCAAACAAATACAAGACCACCTTTGCAATACATGAATTTTCAAAATAGAAGAAAACTACATTAAGCATTACCTAACTTTGCAATTACCTGTTTAGTGATTGTTTAAGTTCTTTGATCTTCTGTTGAGTCATTTCTCCACGCGAGAAATCAAAAACTTCTTCACTTAGAAGCTGGCATATAACATCTTATATTATTGGTGTACAAACAAAACCAAGTTTATTGAAAATGCTGAAAAAAAAAAAACAAGCATACTTTTAGTATAGCCATGCAATTTTCACAAATAGTTTCACTAGTTTTTGCTGCAGCAACAAGATCAGGAATAAAGCTTCTCCATCTAGCTGGCCACTCATGTTTCAATATCTGCACAATCATCACAATAACAACTCTTCTTATAATATGGCTAAAAACACATATTCCAAAAATAAATTACATGAAGGAAATTTTAGAAACAGAATCATTTGCAATAAAGATACATAAATCCCAAAATTCAATCAGAGAGATAGTAGCCTAACATTTCTTAGATGACGACCGTTTTGTAAGGAAAAATGATAAGAAAAGTTACTAGGTTATTTTGGTGAGGCAGAAAAGTTGTACCTGAACCAAAATTATATTGAGCTTGTTTACATATAGCCTTTCCATTCGGAAAGAAGCTTCATTACTGGAAAGCTACAGAATAGAGCACATTTAAGAAACAATTAACAACAGCACACAAGAAGAAATTCAAGAAAAGTAATAAAAAAAAAAGTCAAATACCCTGCCAACTATAACCATAAAAATGATACCTGAACAATGACTTCAGAAATATAGTTTTTCATTCCATCTCGTTGCACTACGGGCAGTGCATTCCATCTGTACTTTATAACACCTTCTAGGACCTGTACAAATAAGCAGAAAATGTACATCAACATATTTATTTACAAGTCTTTCCATGCATTAGAGCATCAACCAGATAAATACAGGTAACGTAAAGATGCATTATACAGCTAGTTTAAAGGCACATAAGATAACTTCACCAAAAAGTGAGACGAATGCCACGAAAAGAATTCCAAAGGCGTCAAATGAATTATAAAAGACTTGGCCATAATCAATTATATCCAATACCTGTAAAATATATCTGACCTTACGTGACAGCAACAGCATAATATTTTGGTGCAACTCCTCATTCTAGAATATTAATTAGATATATTAGCATCCATGGTCTGGTAATGAAAACCATCCTGCCACTGCATATTTATGTCTTTTCGTCACAGAATTAGATGTCTTGTACCTTACTGTGCTTGCATAATTGACTTAAATACATAAATGCCATCCATTAAGCTCTCTAGTGCAGTATGTCACCAAAAAAATGAATTCTATCAAATCTAAAGTACTAGTAATTTACAATGTCTACTACAGTTCACAATTAGATTCAAAAGAAACAAGAATGTTTTTCATCTCACTGCCATGCAAACTCCTGATCTCCCACACCATGAGTTCAATGGTCTACAGCAGTAACAATTAGAGACCTAATGAATTATGATAAAGACTAAGTCAGTAGTTACCTAACTCATAATTAAAAACAAATTGCAATGTGTATTACAGCTCATAATTAGATTTTAAAAATGAATGTTTTTCATCTCTCTTCCATTCAGGCTCCTGATTGCACACACCATGATAAAAGCTAATTCAGTAGTTACACAACTCATGATTAATAATCTGTAACAACAAACCACATATGTATTTATATTCAGAATACTAGACTTTGGGATGTTTCCAATAGGAAATCTCATCATCAGAACCTCAGACCATGTACATCTATACATAATTACTGTGTACATTTGTAATATTAACAAAAAAAAAGGATTTAAAATAATGGACCTAGAGCTCATTTTAAAATTGCAACAGCACACTGCAACTCACCTGTAAAGCAAAGAACTTGGTATTTAAGTTCTTTGTGTTTTGTAAAATGTGAACAACTTGCATCCACATATCTGGATTGCTTTGCAACTCCTGCAATATCCGATCAGCAGCAACCCTCTATTGCCAGCATAGAGTAAAACACAAAATTAGTCATGTGGTGAAACAGGTTCATTACATATAGAAATTAAAAACATTATAGATAATCAATTCCAACTAAGAAAAAAAATACATTTTTTTACTATATTCCATTACTCGAGTAATTAAATTTGAGTATCTTCTCTTTTGCAGCTAATTGCAAATGATTTCCAAAAAAAAAAATGGCATATAAACAAAACAATGTATTTTTCTATCGTGACATCTTATTCAACAAAAGACATTACACTAGTAGAACAAAATTGAGCAATTCAATTACCTCTGACGGCAAACACTTCCTTTCTTAAACCATTTATATAATACCAAAAAAAGAAAGTGCCAAAAGCCAATTAAACCCTAAAACTAATTTCCCCAAAATTCAAAAGCCAGTGAACAGCTAAACTGTTATTTTCCTTCAAAAACCCTAAGATTGAAAAAAACCAACCACTCGCACATAACAAACAGCACAAAAGCATCACTATCCGGCTTCACTTTCTCAAGAACCAAACAGGAAAAATAAAAACAAAAATAAAATAAAAGAAACAGAAAACGGAACCTCTTCTTTAGATCCGGTGCCATAAAAGGCAGCAACAGTGGCATCAAGCAAAGGAACATCAATGGGCTGACTTAAATCTCTAAGCTTCTCGGCGGCCATAGCTAACCAGACCGGACCGGACCGGACCAGACTCAAAAATTTACAAAAAACAAAAAACAAAAATAAAACCGCAGAGACAGTGGCGAGTGAGTGCAATAAACCCTAGTTAGAGTGTAGAGAAAACCCTAAGAGAGAGAAAGGGATTGAAAACAAGGAGACGAGTTTTCTAGAGAGAGAAGGGAGCGGGACGAAGGAGTGAGGGTTTATGTAAAATTCCAAATTAAAAAAATAAAAATAAAATGAAAGAGAAAGAGAAGTTTACAAATATATAAAATATATATTTATAATTTTTGTGACAAAAAGACCGCTTGAATTTTAAGCAGAAGCAGAAGACTTATAAATATATATCTATGCACAATACTTTTAAGTGACTTTTTATTGTTATTATTATTATTATTATTATTATTATTATTGTTCAAGTGGATAAATAATTAGGGTTTTAATGAGGGAAGCTTTTAGAGTTTTGAGTGAGTTTTTTGTTTTAATAATTGTTTAAGATATAGTTTTTGAGAGGGAAAGAAAGAGCTACATGCAATGGAGTTTCTAGAGTGGGGTTTATCAAATAAAATGTGATAAAAAATATATATTGTTATTGTAACATGTATTTATTCATGGAATTAGATAGTTAATCGGGTTTGTTTAATTTGAATTTATTTTAATATATAATTTATAATTTTTTGAACGGAAACAGAATGCATTATTCCACTAGATTTTTATTTTCGCAATTTCGTAAATAAAAATGTATATTACAAAGTAATTTTATAATAAATACAAAATTATTTAAAATTTACAAACAAAAATAAAGGTAACTTTAAATCAAAACGAATTACCCTAAATATTTAGAAAATTATGTACAAAATTTTGTTTAATTTCTCTAAATTTTATATATTTTAGATGTTGAAATAGTAAATTGTTGTATAATAATATTGTAATTTCATATTTAATGTAATATTATAATAAATTAATAAATTGAAACCGAATATTAAGTACTCTAATAATATAATTTCTATATTTACCTCCCTTTCCTTAGTTAAAAAAAAATAATAAATTGGGTTAAAACTCAATTTTAACTTGTTTGAAATTGAGTTTGTCAAGAGTTTTTTTATTTTTTATTTTAAAATTTTCAACTCAAATTTTATCAAAAGGAAAACTTATATTTAAATGTTTTAAATAAATTCAGAATTATTTTTTCTCAAAAAAAAAACATAATCTCATATGCTATAAGGGCAAAATTCAAATAAAAGAAAAATAAGTAAAAAATAAATAAATAGAGCTAGAGGTATTGCATATATGTGGTGAGGATGTTCAAGTATATCTATGTGTCGTGTCGCTATACAAATTGGGTCCACTTTCGTGTTCTTTTAGAAACATATAAATTTTTTTTTTAAAAAAAAAGGATTAATTACTATTACATCCATAGGGTTTGGCTTATTACTCTCCTAGGTCCCTATATTTTCAATAATACACTTAAATATCCTTTAGGTTTTACTCCATTAAACTATTAGTCTATTACACCCCTACCGATTAATTTATCATTAAATGGACTAATTTTAAAAATTAAAAGTTCTATTTGGTTCCTAAATTTATAATATAATTTTAAATTCATTTATTTTTTTTTATCAAATTAGAATAACAACAATTTCAATCCTAAAAGTTATGTGTTTTTATAATAAAATCCTAAACGTTTAATTTTTAACAATCAATTGCAATAAGTAATTAAAAAGTTAATTGTTAGTCCTATCCTTTTAAGTGTAACATACGATACTTATATAATAGTATTTTCGCCTACGTGGGATCCAACACATTCCACATATCTATTTATGTCAACACTCTCCGTTAAAATGCACTAATTTAAAAAACTAAAAGTTCAATTTGGTCCCTAAATTTATAATATAATTTTAAATTTATTCATTTTTTTTTGTCATGTTAGGATAACAACAGCTCCGATCCTAAAAATTACAGTATTTTTTATAATAAAATCATGAATGCTTAATTTTTGACAATCAATTTTAATGAGTAATTTAAAAGTTGACAGTTAGTCTTATTCATTTAAGTGTAACATAAGATGTTTACATGATAGTATTTTCGTATACGTAGGATCTAACACATTACACATCATATATATATATATATCAATACTCATAACGCATAAGATTCCAACTAACCGATTTTATTTTAGGGCTTTTGCCTATTAAGTATAATGAAAGAGATTAAAGTGCAGTTGAAAAAAAAAAGACTTTTCATTTAAAAAATCCTCCATTGAATATAACGAATGAGATTAGAAAGTAAATCCACCAATTGATTTACATATTTTTTGCTAAATATCATTCGGTCCATTATGTATGGTTAGCACCTAGTCTCGTAGTATGTATGGATGTTATAAAGGTCATACTGTTTTTGAGTAGTATTTAAATTTCACAACAAAACAGTGCATTTGAATGAAAAAAAAAATTCATAGTTATTGGCCCATCTGGAATAATGTAATGCCCTTAAGTTCAAATATATTTCAACTAAGTTGATATACTAATGCTATTTAGTTTACTAATTTCCATAAATGTTGACTATATCAAAATATGTAATTAAAGTTGCTCATAACTCAGCTCAATGAGCTCTTACTTTAGCAGTTCAAAAATATTTTATTATAATAGGTTCCTCTCGATATCCTCAATATTTGTATGACAGATATATTTGTTAATTAATATTATGTCTTTTGTTTTTTATTTAAAAAAAAAAATTAATAAAAATGGATGAATTTAAAATTATATTATAAGTTTAAGAATTAAATAAGATTTTAAATTTTCAAATTAGGATCTAACACATTACACATCATATATATATATCAATACTTATAATACATAAGATTTCAACTAACCCATTTTATTTTAGGGTTTTTGCCTGTTAAGTATAATGAAAAAGACTAAAGTGAAGTTACAAAAAAAGACTTTTCATTTAAAAAATCCTCCATTGAATATAAACGAATGAGATTAGAAAGTGAATCTACCACTTGATTTACATATTTTTTGCTGAATGTCATTTGGTCCGTTATGTATAGTTAGCGTCTAGTCTCGGAGTATGTATAGATGTTATAAGGGTCATACCTTTTTTTAATAGTATTTAAATTTTGCTGCAAAACAGTGCATTTGAATGAAAAAAAAAATCGATAATTATTGGCCCATATGGAATAATGTAATGCCCTTAAGTTCAAACATATTTCAACTAAGTTGATATACTAATGATATTTAGTTTACTAATTTCCATCAATGTTAACTGTATCAAAATATCAACACCAAAATATGTAATTAAAGTTGCTCATAAATCAGCTCAATGAGCACTTACTTTAGTAGTTGAAAAATGTTTTATTATAGTAGGTTCCTCTCGATATCCTCCATATTTGTATGATAGATATATTTGTTAATTAATATTATGCCTTATGTTTTTTATTTGAAAAAATGTTAATAAAAATGGATGAATTTAAAATTATATTATAAGTTTAAGGATTAAATAAGATTTTAAATTTTCAAATTGGTCAAATTAATGTTAAATTAAACAGTAATGATGTAGTAGTTTAACGGAGTAAAACTTCGTAAATGTTTTAGTTAATTATTGAAAATATAAGGACCTAATAGTGTTATAGGCCAAACCTCATGGATGTGATAGTAATTATACTGTGCAAATGTTTGCACCAGTACAAATGAAACTATTAGCCATTAGATTAATTGTCATTTAATTGTAACAATTGATATATTTTACAGGTATTGATACACCAAGATAATTAATGGTTGTAATTTCATTTGTACCGGTGCAAACAATTGCACTATAGCAAAAGCCACAAAAAAGATATGCAAACTATCTCGTAAAGCACCTATGAGCCGAACCAACTTATTAACTAGCCCATTAGGTTTAATTATATATATATATATATTTTTTGAAAAGTTATTATTTCAGTTTTAAGGCCTATTGATATAAAAAATTTAAATGCTTGCAACATTTTGCAATCTAATTCTAAAATTTTAATTTTTACAATAATGCCCTATTTAGTAAATATTTGACAATTATAACATAAATAATTTTTTAGTCAAAATCAAATATAGGATGATGATGTGACATCTATAAATGTCAAATTTACTCTTTATATTATAAAATCAAAAAATGTCTATTGGCATAAAAAATCCAAACATTTGAAACATTGACAATTTCATCCCATTTTTAATTTTTTCAAAAAATATTTTAATTTTAAATTATTTGATAAAAATTTTAAAAAAGTGTTAACATTATAATTGAAAAATTAAAGTTAGACATGATAAAATTTAAATTTATGATTAACTATTATTTTAATAAATTTTTGAAAATTATATACGTGTATGTTGTAAAATAAGAAAAATTTTATTTGCATTTTAAAATTAGATATTTTTAACTACTTTCAAATAAATAAGTATGAAATAATTAAAAATTTTAAATTAACAATAGTAATAATGTCACGCCTTCACCAAAACTTCTCCATTAATACACATAATTAAGGATTTAATGATAATAAAGGTATTACTTAACAACCACATCACAATACTTGATATATATATATAAACGTTATACAGCTCGAGTTCATCATAATAT